>QNGE01003959.1:0-15275 GCA_008508345.1 Paragonimus westermani
ACTTGAAAATAAACCAAATACCCGACTACTCATCAGTAATCATGGTTATCACACGTAGTGAACCTAAAAGTCGTTGCAAACGGAAGATAGTTATTTTGGTGCGAACCCCCGTTTTTGAAGTATTCAGTGAGGAAATGGGAATACATCGAAAAGATTCTCATTGTACCAACCAAATGTTGAAAAATTCCGTTAATTCTGCAAAAACAACTCATTACAGGCGTCAGTCTTTTAATGCATGCAAATGTTTAATTGAAACATTTGAGATGGCACACTCGCCCACTGGACCTGGAGATACTTAAGTTTACGGCGTTTTGAAGATACCGACGGAATGAAATTATATGACTGTGTGATGTCGCCAGTGTGCTTCAACCATAATTCTCACACTTTTTGCAGTTAAACGTATAGAACAACCGTTGTGGATGTTTACTTTGTCAAGGTTTCTTGGGTTATTTTGAGATTGCTGTGGTTTTCTTGATGTTGAAAGTTGGCCCTACGCCTTGCTCTCCTCCCCAAATGAAATACATTACTCATCCCTGTTCTTACACCGCATACTTTACGGTTTCCCTTACCCTTATTTAGTCTGAGCCCTGTAAACTTCCAAAAACCGGAATTAGACATTTTTCTTCCGTATTTCCCTTGAGCAACTTAGGATTCCCGTCGTGTCTCGATGCATGAACAGTCGTTTCGCTCTGACCCAACCAATGACCATTTGTTTGAGTGTGCTCAACCCGTTTTATCGTCCACCATTGTTGATCGTTGCCTGGTTGACGATTTGTTGTGCGAGCACTTTCTTTCTTTGATTTCTGAGGATTTTCACATTCGAGGTGAGGGAAAATTTTCTTATACACTGGTTCAATTAGTACCGTATTAAATCCAGTTATTACGAGCGCCTTCTCGTTAACCGTTCCGAGGATAGATTACTTCTGTCGTTGAATATTGAAAGGCATTTACTGGATCGAACGATTACGCGTAACTCAGTGTGAAGTTGAAGCGTTAGCGAACGATTCAATAGTGGACATTTTTACCATTCATTCCTTCTAAGTAATCTACACTTCTTTCGATTTTTGAGGGATTTCAGATGGATGCTAGCTAGAAAAGTGTTCCACTTACAAAAGGCGATGGGTAAAAGAATTTTTGGCTTTTCTCACCCTTGATGAATATGAGACGGCATAAAACTGTATATTATGTTCCGCTCTATCGGCGGGAACGTCGAAAAGTTAACTCGGTTTATTCTAACATTCTAACTCGATTAGGGTAGCGTGACGTTTATACGAAACATTTTTAAAGGTCTGAAGATGACGCCGAACAATGAAAATGCACCAAGTTTATTGCTTTCAAATGCAAACTCACTGGTCAATAAGATGCACGTTTTTAGATCTTTCGTCTTCTTATATAATCCTCGCATTATTCCTGTCACTGAAGCTTGGCGTACCCAAGAGACATCAAACACACAACTAAACGTTATGGGTTATCATATGTTCCGAAAAAATCGCGGTGCAGGACGTTGCGGTGGATGTTTAAGTTACTTAAGGGAGCAGTGTTCTGCAACTATACTCGATGAGCCGTGTCTTGATAAAATGGCTGACACATTATGGCCATCATTGTCAACTGAATCCCGTGAACTACTCCTAGGATGTGTCTAAAGACCACCTAACGCCTCTCATGACGACATGACTAATCTTATTGCTGGACTGAATTATGCATCAACATTGCCTACACAGTAAATAATAAATAAATAAATAAATAATATATATTTCCCAACGCATATGTNGCAGTCGTAATTGGACTGTGTTAAAGTTTGGGCTTTCTGGGAGACTGTTGGTGCGGTTTTTGGCAAGATTTTGCCTTTGTACTGTGGATTCCCTGCCTCCCACGGTGCAGTCTTTTTGTGAGGTTTATACGCTGTGGAAAGCGGGGTCTGTTGCGAATAGGTTTATTCTTGGTCTTTTCTGCTATCTGTTTTGTGGAGGTTTGATATCAATTTTTGTGTTAAGTGAGTTATTGACCCAGCACTATAGTATCGGTTTTGGAACGGGATATGTTTTCATGGGGCTGTCCTCTATGTTGTTTCTCTTGTAAAGTTTTATCTTGTTTTTGGTTGGGTAGGTCGTATATACAGTTCGGTGTTTGTTGGCATGTTATGTTTTGATCATAAGGGGAATTGGATGTTAGCTGTAGTTTGGACTTTCACCTAGCTTACGTTATATAGCATCATTCTGAAGAATCGGATAAATGTGATGTCAACATGGGGAAGGGTTAGTGGGGAGATAAGTTAGGCTATAAACTGCATGACTCATATACATGTAACACGGTTCTCGTTTTCCCCTATGCGTGTGACTCGGTTTAGAGGTGTTAAAGGGTTTTTATGGAGTTTGATAACAGGAGAAGCTGGGGATGTCGGTTATCGTGTCATGTGGTGTGGTCTCTTTTTCTGCTCTTAAGTGCTTCGATTTACATACTTGTTTGATTTGGTGAGGTTTGGCGTGTTTTCAGTTTTTGTAATATTGCCCTCCTTTTTCATTGTTTTTTGCCCATCTTCTTATGGCAGGTTTGTTAATATTTTTTCGTCCTTTGTAGCTAGAGGCACTCCGATTTGGATTGCGCTTTTTGCCTACATGGCAGAAACATTGAGTTGATTGGTTGGGCCCGTAGTTTTGATGATTCGACCCTTTGTAAACTTATCCATGGGCGCTATGGGGGCTATGTCTTGAGCCTTCTCGTGTCTCGGTTTAGTTGGGCGGTTTTTTTAGTTTCTTTATTTTTCATGGGGTTTTTTTCGCGATTGTGCACTGATTTATAGTTTGTAAAAAATTTTCTTTTTCTGAAAGTCATTAAGGCTGGGGGTTATTTCTTGAGATTGACCGGTATAGCTGGTATGATTTTTCTCTTCCTGCTTGTTTCTGAGGGAAAGGATGAGCATGTTTTAGTTGTTTTTGAAATTGAGTGCTTTGTCATTGGTCCCTTCCTTTTTTCCTCGGTTGGGCAGTGAGGTGGTGGAGGCATTGTTTAATTATCCGGTTGTTTCTAGGATCTCGTCTTCTTCAATGATTTATGGGTTATTCTACGATAGTTTGCTCTTACCGTGTTTTTTCAGGTTAGTCGGTGAAGTTTGGAGTTTTTCTGTTTTAGGGCTGGATTTATAAGGTTTTGTTGAGGTCCGGGTGGATAGTCATCTGAGGGTTTTCTGTTTTTCTGAAGATTCACTTTCTATTCATCTGTGCTTTCCTGAGAAGGAGGGTACATTTTTTTAAAAGGTGGCTTGCGTGTGCTCTTTTTTTCTTCTGAGGGCCTCGTTTTGGTGTTACAAATATAGTTGGTGTCATTGTTGATGTCATATGATGCTCTCTTCTAGAGCTGTTTCAGTGGCCATATCTGTCGAGTGTTCTGGCGATGCCTTGCTCTACCTTTTCATTGTTTATACTTTTTGAGGAAGAGCCGTTCTTTTTGGGTTATGTCAAGGATTGGGATTTGTCTGGAGTTGGCGCCTATTTTGTGTTTCTGGGGTTGCTGGTGGCATTTACGTTTTGTTCATCTTTGTGTGTGTTCATCTCACCAACCCAATGGCTGTGAGCGGTAGGAGTGGTTTTGTGTTTTTAGGGAGCTTTTTATCATTTTTGTTGCTCTTTGATGGAATGGTAGAGTCTAGTATAGGTGGGTTTATGAGAGCAGACACTACTTATGTTCGTATTTTGAGGGATTTTCCTACTCTCTTTTCTGTTTGATTTTGATGGTGGGTTTCATGGGTGTCAGTGTTGTTCCGGGTGAAAAGGTTTCTTTTATTCGTTAGTTTACCAGCTTGGTATTGGTTGAGTATGTGAGATTGTAAATCTTGCGGGGGGGTTCCAATCGGAGAGTCAGTGATGGTTAGGAGTGCCAGATGAGATGGGTTTGATTTAGGATTAGATGATGGCTGTTTTGCCCTATTGTGAGTAGGGGTTGTCCGAGGAGGTTTTAGAGTCCTTCTTTTTTTCCTGGTTGGTGATACTCGCTTGTGATGAGAGTGGTGGGGGGACGTGGGTGCCAGATTGGATGGTTTGGTTTTAAGCGTCAAATATGAGAATTTCTCCCCGTGTGTGTCTGATATCTCGGTAAGGAGGATCACGTTTCGGTAATGATTGTGAGTTACTGTTTGCCTCTGTCAGGAGTGTTAGGATTGAGGATGGTGGTGATTTTAGGTGGTTTAATAATTTGAAGGAGGGGCCTGAGAGGTTGAGAGGTTTTTTAAATTTTGGAGGCATGGTTGAAAAAAGGGACGGAAATGCTGTTGTTAAATGAAATTAGGTTAGTCTGACTCTTTATGCATCTTTGTGTGGAAGGGTTGCTCTTCTTTTTGTCATCATCATTTCACAGGCCTAGTAGAGGAGAGGATGCGATTGTTTTCTATGATGGTTTGATTTCTAATGATTATGGGGGTTTTGGTTTTCAGAGGGAGTTTTATTTTTTCCTTAGTTATGTGAGAGTATCTCGGATTGGTGAGGTTTTTATTGATTCTGTTCCATTCTAACAGAGAGAATGCTCGGGCCGCCCTGATTACGTTATTTGCATCTCGGTTCGGGGATGTTTCATTGTTTATGCTTGTTCTCTGGTGCGGTGTGTGGTTGAGGGATTCGGGTGTTTTCCCTTTTATTCCTCCTCGTCATCTTGACTAAGAGTGCGGGGTACCCTTTTATCTCTTAGATATTGGAGGCTATGCGTGCGCCTAAACCTGTGAGTTCTCTCTTTCATTCTCTTACGCTTGTTGCTGCGGGTGGTTGGTTTGTTTTGCGTTACCAGGAGTTTTTGGTGCCTGTTGTGCAGAGGTATTCGTTTCTCTTTTGCATCTTGACGGTTGTCGTGAGAGGTGTGTGCCTAGATTTTAAAGAATTGAAATAGGTTGTAGCTTCATCCATATGTAATAATATTTCTTGGTGTGTGGTTTTGTCTGTGGTGGTTTGGGGATTTGTTTGTTAGAGCTTTTGGCGCATAGCGTGTGTAAGTCTCACTCAAACACTCAAAATAGGAGAACACTATTCAACACCAAAACCAGTGTCTAGTGAGGTAGTCCAAGGAAGCGTTCTGGGTCCGTTGCTTTACTTAATGCACATANAACATAAGTAGTGTCTGCTCTCATAAACCCACCTATACTAGACTCTACCATTCCATCAAAGAGCAACAAAAATGATAAAAAGCTCCCTAAAAACACAAAACCACTCCTACCGCTCACAGCCATTGGGTTGGTGAGATGAACACACACAAAGATGAACAAAACGTAAATGCCACCAGCAACCCCAGAAACACAAAATAGGCGCCAACTCCAGACAAATCCCAATCCTTGACATAACCCAAAAAGAACGGCTCTTCCTCAAAAAGTATAAACAATGAAAAGGTAGAGCAAGGCATCGCCAGAACACTCGACAGATATGGCCACTGAAACAGCTCTAGAAGAGAGCATCATATGACATCAACAATGACACCAACTATATTTGTAACACCAAAACGAGGCCCTCAGAAGAAAAAAAGAGCACACGCAAGCCACCTTTTAAAAAAATGTACCCTCCTTCTCAGGAAAGCACAGATGAATAGAAAGTGAATCTTCAGAAAAACAGAAAACCCTCAGATGACTATCCACCCGGACCTCAACAAAACCTTATAAATCCAGCCCTAAAACAGAAAAACTCCAAACTTCACCGACTAACCTGAAAAAACACGGTAAGAGCAAACTATCGTAGAATAACCCATAAATCATTGAAGAAGACGAGATCCTAGAAACAACCGGATAATTAAACAATGCCTCCACCACCTCACTGCCCAACCGAGGAAAAAAGGAAGGGACCAATGACAAAGCACTCAATTTCAAAAACAACTAAAACATGCTCATCCTTTCCCTCAGAAACAAGCAGGAAGAGAAAAATCATACCAGCTATACCGGTCAATCTCAAGAAATAACCCCCAGCCTTAATGACTTTCAGAAAAAGAAAATTTTTTACAAACTATAAATCAGTGCACAATCGCGAAAAAAACCCCATGAAAAATAAAGAAACTAAAAAAACCGCCCAACTAAACCGAGACACGAGAAGGCTCAAGACATAGCCCCCATAGCGCCCATGGATAAGTTTACAAAGGGTCGAATCATCAAAACTACGGGCCCAACCAATCAACTCAATGTTTCTGCCATGTAGGCAAAAAGCGCAATCCAAATCGGAGTGCCTCTAGCTACAAAGGACGAAAAAATATTAACAAACCTGCCATAAGAAGATGGGCAAAAAACAATGAAAAAGGAGGGCAATATTACAAAAACTGAAAACACGCCAAACCTCACCAAATCAAACAAGTATGTAAATCGAAGCACTTAAGAGCAGAAAAAGAGACCACACCACATGACACGATAACCGACATCCCCAGCTTCTCCTGTTATCAAACTCCATAAAAACCCTTTAACACCTCTAAACCGAGTCACACGCATAGGGGAAAACGAGAACCGTGTTACATGTATATGAGTCATGCAGTTTATAGCCTAACTTATCTCCCCACTAACCCTTCCCCATGTTGACATCACATTTATCCGATTCTTCAGAATGATGCTATATAACGTAAGCTAGGTGAAAGTCCAAACTACAGCTAACATCCAATTCCCCTTATGATCAAAACATAACATGCCAACAAACACCGAACTGTATATACGACCTACCCAACCAAAAACAAGATAAAACTTTACAAGAGAAACAACATAGAGGACAGCCCCATGAAAACATATCCCGTTCCAAAACCGATACTATAGTGCTGGGTCAATAACTCACTTAACACAAAAATTGATATCAAACCTCCACAAAACAGATAGCAGAAAAGACCAAGAATAAACCTATTCGCAACAGACCCCGCTTTCCACAGCGTATAAACCTCACAAAAAGACTGCACCGTGGGAGGCAGGGAATCCACAGTACAAAGGCAAAATCTTGCCAAAAACCGCACCAACAGTCTCCCAGAAAGCCCAAACTTTAACACAGTCCAATTACGACTGCTCGACACTTCACAAGCTAGCCACAGAAAAAACGTCGCCCCCGCCGAAACACCATGACCCACACAGTGCGAAAACGGAAGACCTAACCCATCAAACCCTCTAACACAAAAGCACACAGCTGGTATCAAGATATGTGCTAACCTCATGAATGCTAACCAACGCTTTCCACCCAATTCTCAAGAAGCCATAGAAAAGTACAAAAGCGCGAGTATCATGCCAGCCTTCATATAAGCAACAGAAAAAATGTATCTCGGTAACAATCAAGAGCAAAACCGGTAAACCCCCAATAACCCACGCTTCATCACATAACCCCTTAAACACAGACACACGGCTCCTCGCCTCAGCATGAACGATGGGCAACCAGACATGAAACGGTGGAAACGGAACCTTATTTATAAATAAGACTGACAACAACAGGACAACCGCAACCCCCCCGTCGAAACATCGCCCCAATGGCGTAGTTTGAATCTACCCGCCTCGACGGAGAGATAAAACAAGCACAAAAGCATCGGAAGCCCCGTCAAAACTACGTACCCCAACAAGTACCAAGACGTTACATAACGCTCAGAATAAGGCGACTCTCAAACCAACGAAAACAGTAGCGGCAGTATTGCACCCCCATGAAAGACTCAAAACCCCAGAGAGTGCGCACAACAGTACCTTAAAATTGAACAACACAGCGTCAAGGAAACGATGAATAACCCGACCCCCTGAAGCACCTCTGTCAGAAAACTAAAGACAGGCACAACATTAATGATAAACCACTAAGGTAAAACCCAGAGACATCCAAACAAAACCTCCCAGACATCCACAAACCACTCAGCAAGGGAAAGCACAAACCCCCAGAAATGAACAGAATAACACCAGAAACCCCAAAATCTACCAACCAACCAATCTGATCAAACGTCCCAAATCTCGCAACCGAGTAAGCACCACTAAACCCAAAACAACCTCAATGGTGAAAATCACCATCGAAGCAATGAACAGAACATGCCTCTCACTCCACTGCTGGAGAATCGCCGAGAAACGCAACAAGACATTAAAATTCTCAACGATTATCAAACAATTTAAAAAACGAGAGAGAGACAGAACAAACCCACACAACACCACAAAACTCCCTACCAGCAAGATACCTATCCTATCCCTGAACCTAATGCACACAACCTTCACCAAAAGGGACACCATGAGAATATGGCACCACCCACAATCCCTTAAACAAAAACAGGAAAACCACGATGAACAAACCACAAAGCTTGCTAACCAAAATGTATGGATCCTCTGGGTGACAAGCCCCCAGATACCTAAGTAAAAATACGTCGAAGATATCCCTCAAAAGACATACTGAGGACCTAAGAAGTATCAACATGAACATTTAAAACTAGGTAACCACAGGACAAAGGGAAAAACCAACACTAGCACCAAACCACCCACCTTCGACTCAAAAGCGCGTCGACATTGCGTGGCTGTTCCATCTGATCATACTTATGTGATCCGTTAATCTTGGAACCTGTGTATTTTTTGGACTCAAAATCAAGGCTTATTGTTATCCTCATCTTGTTTGTGTATCATAATGTTTCTAAACATCAACAACTTATTAACAAGATAATCGCCATTACGACCGTCTACCCTTTGTGATCCGAATCGTCTGCTTGACGTTCTCAGAATTTATAGACGCTCATTTGCCTACATGCGCTCATTGTCTTTTGCGGGCAGCAGGGCGGTTATGCGTCCGAGTGGACTGTAACATTCTCTACTGAGACAATCCACACAAATACATGGTACGGTCGATGAGGTGAGTAGAGTCAGCCGGTTCTCCCAGAGGTTAGTACACTTGAAGTGGTACCTGTGTGTACCTATATGACGCTGCATGCCGTTCTGATTGTTCCGGTGACAGGCGAATGCACCACGAACACTGAGTATATCAGATTCACCAACACCGTCAAGCCTCAAGCGTTTCACTAAGTTACATTTGATGAACAAGAACGATCGGTGTTAATGTTGCTTTGCAACGGCAAAAGGTTAATGTAATCAAGTATGGTGAGTGACGGAGGAAGTGCACGGGACAAGGCGGTAATGATGGGAAGGAATTTAGAAAAGATAGTAGATAACACGAACGATAAGGTAATCAATACGAAAACCTACTGATACCTATGTTTACTGCTCCAATAAATCAGTTATAGCCGAGTCTTATCTAGAATCACAAATCTGCCGGACCACTCATCAGGAACTCAATTAAAATGATAACAGCATTGTTGATACAGCAAAACTTTCACTCAAAGTTAACGGTACCCACTGCAAATAAAATGGGGTTTTGCTGTCTCAGCAAGATTCACTCTAAGGCTGAGTCTCGTCTGACATGGTGGTAAGCTTCAGCACTGTTTCTTTGGGTTGATCCCATATGAACTGGTCCGGTACGGGGTCGATCATACCAGTTGCTTCACAAGCATTATCGATAAGAAACTGTCTAGTCACATGGGGAAACATGCTGGCCTGCTGAATAATCTTACACAACTGGAAAGTGCTCCCACCCGAGTAAACCAGACGTGAGAGTTCGAAACATTGAAAGCAGGTGATTTATGATTGGTTATCCTCCAACAACGGACTGGTATCAGGATAAAAACACTTGCAAGACAGAGAGCTAATAACATATTTCTCAACGCATATGTGAGAAGTACGCTGAGTTATGCGCGATCACTGGAGATATTTAAAAGCGATACAAGAACGATTAATTGAACAGTAGCACAAACGTGAAGCCTACCGTCGTAAGGGACGTGGTCAATACGCAAATAACTATAGTCTATGAAACTTTGGCGCACGCAACAGGGAGCGAGATAGATTGCTCGCCTCACAGGTTTGGTCCAAAAATGGCACGATACAGTAATTTACTATTTACAAATTAGTGGAATGGACAATTTCTCGAACATTTCAAGGTCATTCCGGGAAGAATGTACAAAGGCGTCTTTGGCTTCCGGAAAAATTCAACACAAACCGGCTTTGGCAACGCAGGGCGGAAAATCCAAAAACCCACTGAACACTTAAAAATCCGACGCAGGATTCCGTCTACTGTTTGAAAACGTCAAAAAGTTGAACATCTCACGAACCCTTCAGCTGAGACAAAGGGTCGCGCGTCCATCCGTCGTAGAAAAATTTCCTCGATCAATGGGTATTCATGAGGATCAGAAAAGAATGTAATTTCACAAGTTGGATGAGAAAACGTGAGGTTTTGACGTTTACTGTGAAAAACAATGTGTATGCAAAATTTTTGACAAAGAATTCATACGATCTCATTGTTTTCGATATGATTATCGGAATATATAACACCATCTACTGTTTGTTGTGGAGTTTTGCTACGCAATCGGGATTTATTAGAGCAACCGTAGAATTGTGTCGACAATTTGGGGGCAGCGTGAAATGTGCGTGTGATAACTGAAGCTCACATGACGTCGTTCCGCTGGACATATATTAAGCGCCGTGGTCACATTTCCTAACAATTTGGGCAATGCAAATACATGAATTACCGCATGTCAGTAAAATAATGTTGAGTTGCAAATGGTTTAGTGAGGATGCAGTAGGCCGAATGCTAAAAAGCAACTTGAGTGGTCGCGTCAGACTGCAAGAAAGTCCCGTAATCATGATAAAGAATTCTTACATAAGGAGACGAACTAATGAGAAGGGAATAAATGAGAGAGGAGTCACGGTCATTAAATTTCGAATAACATATAACAATTATCAAACAAGCAACGCGAACATCTACCTCAAAACCTAGTAACACTCATTTTGGGCATGAGGACAGGCGGGGTCAATCTCCCTGTGACGTCGTTGATAAACCGCTAGAAGATTTGAACGGCGTTCGGGAGGCCAGGCGGCATGCGCAGAAATTTGAACAGGCCGAACCGTTGCCTTGCTGATATCGTCTTGAATTTTCTGGATGAGGTACCTATCAAGTACCGTGGCGCCGGTGAGCACGTGATAGTCTCCATATGGACGCCACACTCTTGACATTCTCAGCACCATATGGAGGGGCTAGGCCTAGGGGTTATCCGGCGGGCGAATGATGTCGAACCAGAGCTCGAGTTACAGGCCCAATCCGGGCCTCTGTTTGACCAACTCTCACAGTTCATTCCCGTATTAGAAGGCGCTGGCAGGTGGTATAGATCCAGACTAGTCGACCTCGAACACCGATAAAGAGTTACGTCCCCTAAACAAAACACACTCCTGACTCTAAAAAAGATTGACGCTTTTACGGAGCTACGGACCAACGGGGGCCTGGTAATCTTACAGCCAGACAGAGGCTCTAGAGCTCTGATTTCGGGTAAGGCTAACTATATACCAGGGATATAGCCACTATTAAGTGATAACAAAATTCCGTCGGGCGAACTCAGCAGATGAGGCTGTCGCGATGGAACGAAGAAGTAACGAGTACAACCATTGCCGGGAGGAAACTTTATTGGTCAGTAAACGGCGAAGTTAATTACACCTTGAGAATTACATACTTCTCAACTCTATGGCTCGCCCAAACTTCACAAAGTTGATGCAACACTGATGTTGACGCCATGCATGTTTAAGTTGTCAGAACACAAGCTGACATAGTGGCTGGCAAAGCTTCTTCAGCCTTCAGGGAAGTCAGTAATTTGGAAAACTTCGGAAGATCGGTCCCACCCAATCCACTCACTCAATGGTTCGAACTGTAGCAACAAACATACGGTCATTCTGGATATTGCTTTATTTACAACGGTATCTCTGATTCGGACGGTCGATATAGTTTGCCGATATATCGACTCACGTCGACTGAACATAAGACTGCCTACGCCAAAGTTAGAAGGCCTTCTGCTACCATGCGCAGCACACGTGAAAGAATACTTCAAGAAAAACTATCTATACACTAATCGATGGTGTTTATCTGGGTAAGGTACGTGATACGCTGCCCATCTGCTATAAGTCAGGCTTACTTCAACATCATTATGCTGATTTATCCATAGTTGCCGATACCAGAGGGATGGCAACGGGTATGCTCGATTCACTGAGCAAGCCGAATTTCAAAACAAGGTTCACGGTTGGGCACAAGAAGGAGGAAGCTCTGGCGTTTTTGTACATTACCATGAAGCGTCAGAACAGCGGCTCCATACTGCGATCCGTCTACTGGAAACACACTCGGAGCTGACAGCACCTGGACTTTCACGATTTCGTACCGATCCATTACACGCAGAGCCTGATGAGAACTTTGTTCTGTCGCGCAAGACATACCTGTTCAAGAGAACCACCGATGAAAGAGGTGCCGCTACTGAGAGCCAAGCTCAAGGTGAATGGTTGTCCATCAGTATTTGTGAAGAAGTTCAGCAGACAGTGGCTGGCTGCCGCAGTGTATTCAACAACTAGGTTAAATGTCAACCTCTGTCCACTATACAATGGTGGTGACATTGCCACTCTGTCGAAGACCCATCTTACGGCGGCTATGTGGCGCGAGTACTATGCAGCCCACGTGGACATGCTTCTCCACGCCAGCGGATTCCCTACACCACCTCTGGAAACACCGCTGCTACGTAACGCGGAATGTCGTATCGTCTATGAGTTCTCGCGTAAACGCCAGGCCAGTCAGGCAGACAGACTGGAGCAGCAGTTACGTAATCAGGTCAACGAGGACATTATAGTTTGGATTCGTACAACGCTCACTGATACCAGATTACCCGACTCAGATCAGAGTGTGATAAGTCACAAGAAACCGGCGTCATCAGTCGCTTGAGAGTTGTTGACATGTCGACCTCAATTAAGCATGGAGAAAGCCTTTTGAATTTGCTACGCAACAAAAATCAGAGGCTCCTCCGTTTTGCCTAGGCGGTACCAAGTAGCAAACAAAAGCCACCCTTCAGCGTAGAGTAAGTCTTGTCCGTTAGTACCAGATTACCCTAGTGGCTGATGTGCGTACACGTACGTGTTCGTGTGCTTGTGTGATTGTTGGTTTATTGAGTTATCTACACAGTATCCACTGAGCTATGCAAACCCACAGACTTAGTTATGTACCTGGTGAGGTGCAGAAAAACGCATCCGAAAGGTACGCCGTTCAAGATACTGTCTCTGACGTCTCTGTTCTAGCACGTATGTATGCGAAGTGATCTGGTGTGTCGTGCACGGACTCTTGCTACGTAATGGTTGTCACAGTAACGTTTTAGGAGGCCCGTTAATTTATTGCACAGCCACCTAGTCTTTTTCTCTCACACACGACTTAAACCGGCGTGATATACAAAATTCCGCTAAGATGAGAGATTCAGTATTAACTCAGCGGAATGCGCACTTGGTCAAATATAGCGATATGATCGGTGTCGAATGGAAAATTTCACCGGTGCCTGGCCTGAGCGTTGAGGTATTACCTCCCATTTTCACTGTCTGCGTGCGGCCTTTAGAATGCGAAGCAAACCAGCTGAGTAATAGATCACGTATACGAAAAGGTGATATTTTGATCAGAGGACGCTTATGAGACACACGATCGAATGCCCTCTTATGTCCTACAGTATAATTATGCTCGCATCTCCAGAATCAGCGATCAAGAAGTTCTCGCTGATACGTCATGTAAGAACGTTTCTTGAGGAACCCATGTTGGGAACGGTCTATAAGATTTCGTGGTAACAACAAGCTAACCGGTGTTAAAATATTTAGCAAAAGTAGAGGAATCTCTTTCCTTCATGCTTGATGACAACCATGTGAATACCTTCAGGACCAGGAAGATGAAAAGTTTTGATAGTATCTAGAAGCGTATGGCCACCGCATCACCAACAGCATGGTGCAGAAACGTACTTATATTCACATGAGGAGGTGGTTGACGGAAGCAGCAAACTATGAATTAAAGACCAGATCGTAATCCGGCCATCCACGGTGGTTTTGTTCTGTAGTGTTACCGCTGAGGTAATACGGTCTCTCCCGCAGATTCTGCGTCTCAACAACCGCATCAACTCCGAGCCGTATGTGTCCGGTCAATGTCCCCGATGTGAATTTTAGCAGGAAGCCGAGAGGTTTATCCATTTTTGAGATCTCCTCCGCACCGTTTCCCCGAATTGCCTCACACACTGCTGACAGTGTCATCATGGAAGAGTTTGACTGCAAAAATATAGAAGGAGCCCTCTGAGTTCCCATGGTGTTTCTAGGCAATTCGCCTTCGGAGGTACGTTGAAAGTCTTTCCGAATCTTTGTGGTCTCTGTTGCGTAGCGTTCTTTCAGGTTACTGCGGTGGTTGTCCATGTTCTTCGGTCTTACCCAAACCTTTGTTTTGAGGCACGCACCTTCTCAATCCCGTCACTTTATCTTGGGTGGGCACTGCTCAGTTTCAGCTTACAGAGAGGAGTAACATTATCTGTCACTGACGGCCAAATGACTTTATCCGACTTTAGTAGTCCTGCGGGTCTTTACATGGCTCGCGCCTCATCTCATCTTGCCGGATTTTCGCAACAATCGGGAGTGTTGATCGTTCTAAACTTCCTGTGGTAGGTGTCAGAAGGCTCACCATCCTTGACTTTGAGTTTGGCTTATTCAGCCGCTCGACCAGTTGTCTGTTGAGATGATCAGCCGGACAGATCATGGATACTACCTAGACTTTTGGTAACTTCAATATTCATACTTCATGTGACTTGACCCATCCTTTACTTAGTTTTCATTTCAGCATGTTGATAAACGGACATGACATGGAAACCTCAGCGACCTCTCCAGTTGAATGACCCTCAAGTAGTCTTCGGTAATCCAGCTGATCTCCGGCCGATGAATCCCCTGGCCACGGCGTTTTTCTTGCCTTTGGTATTTCGCAACCCGCTGTCCCATCTCTC
This sequence comes from Paragonimus westermani, assembly GCA_008508345.1. Classification (NCBI taxonomy): domain Eukaryota; kingdom Metazoa; phylum Platyhelminthes; class Trematoda; order Plagiorchiida; family Troglotrematidae; genus Paragonimus; species Paragonimus westermani. The sequence goes on from QNGE01003959.1 coordinate 14,806, forward strand.
ATGAAGTTCTTTAGCAGTTTATCTGCTGTATCTGACAAAAAGAATTTCGTAAGTTTATTACTAATGAACGCAAGATCATTGGTTAGTAAGGTGTACATTTTCAAACCATTGGTCGTTATATCTGATCCCAATATCATCCTCGTAACTGAGACGTGGTGCTCTCCTGACACCCCAGACAGTCAGATGAGCATCGTAGGTTATCACATGTTCCGTAGGGAACGTCACACAGGACGAGGTGAATGCATCATTCACCTAAAAGAGCAATTTTCCGCAGTTACACTTGATGATTCCATACTTCATAAACTCGAGGACTCTTTGTGGTTATTGGTCTCTATTGGCTCTCGCGAGCTACTTATAGGATGCATCTACAGACCGCCAAATGCTGCGAGCAATGATTTAACTGACCTTGTGGAGATAATGAATCATGTGTCCAACATGCCTTGTGAACACAAACTAATAGGCGGTGACTT
>QNGE01003959.1:17817-28488 GCA_008508345.1 Paragonimus westermani
CATCTAACGTGTGGAATTACATTCTCCCTCCCGAATCCCATATTATCCATTGAGCGAGGAAATGTTTCCGCGACGGATGGACGCACGGAACTTCGTCTAAGCTGAACGGCTCACGAGATGTTCAACTTTGTGACGTTTTCGAGCAATCGACGAAATGCTGCGTTGAAATCTGCCCATTTGTTCGCTCGATTTGGGATTTTCCGCCATGCCTCGCCATAGCCGATCTATCTTTCCAATTTCCGGACGCCAGTTTTACTCCTCAACGGCAAAAAATTCTGAAGATGCGTTTGGACATCTTTCCGGAATGACCTTGAAATATTTGAAAAATCGCTCATCCCACAACCTTGTAAACAGTGAATTAGTATAACATCCCATCTTTGAGACAAATTTATGAAATGAGCGAACTGTCTCTTTCTCTGATGCGTGCATCAAATTCCATAAACTACAGTCATTTTCTCTTCGACTACGTCCTTCTTGCAACAGATTTCACCTTTGTGTTATTGTTTAATTATTCGTTTTTGTATGGTTTTTAAATATCCACAGTGATCGCGCATAACTGAGCGTTCTTCTCACATATGCGTTGAGAACTTTATTATTATTATTATTATTGTTTGCCGACAAAAAAGGAGTATTCTTGGCGATTTTGAGGGCCTTAGAAGTAAGGAAGCCAGGTTTTTCTGGCCGATATATTCGTGTGGAGATTGACCACAAAGCATTCGATTGGATCAAATCAGTTGACGACCCCCTAGAAGAGCTGGTTCGCTGGACGCTACCACTGCAGGAGTATGACTTCACAATTGGATGTACAGCTGGAAAAGATAACTATGTTCTCGGTTCACTTTCCCGAGCGAAATATATGGATGATGTCCAAAAGAACGTGATTAGAGTTGACAGTGTCAAGGTGGAGGACGATCCTAGAAATTAGCAAGCAGCACAGAGGACAACAACCGTTACGTTCTGAAACCATTTTTTGTGAAAATAAGTGAGTTTGTTTGGTAGCTGACTGAAGCACGCAAATCATGTATTTTTTCTACACAAAAACGTTTCTCGCACTATCCGCATTCCTGACTCCCATCACTAGTACGCCTCCTACTTATTTTGGACGGCATAATGTTTTCTTTCCTGATAGTTTAGTTTTTCAATTGAAAAGATGGTTTGCTGTTCCACTATTCATGCGTTTTATGAGGATATTTGTAAATAGTCGATACGTCGGATGTGCTGCTTGAACTTGAATGTAAATCGTCTTTCTTATTTGATTTTTGTCTCCACTGTAATCCGTAGCATTGAGGTCACGAATTAACGGTGAAAAAGAGGAAAGTCACAGGATAAACCTACATCCATGGCGTCATACGCTGATGAGTACATCAGCTTGTTTGATATCGATCGAGTTTCATTGGAACTGCTCATTGTGCGAGTATGCACGTCTCATAAGTGTAGTAATCTATTCTGAACTACTGCATCTAACAATGCCCTCGAATTTGTTAACCACTGCGTTCGTTCCCACTCGTTGCCTTACACAGATTCGACCCAGTATCACACACATGCTTTCGACAGAGCCGCCTTCTCCGTTTCAGCGATGACATCCACAAAGTTATCGGTGTTGATGCAACAGATGTCTTGTAGGTAATATACTTATTAACCGAGGTTACAAACGAGTGCAACGAAATGGACGCAGTAGTATATCGCTGTCGTCTATGCCATCCAAGTGAACAATATACCGAAGCTTGTTAGCCTGCATCGCGTCGGTATACGACCCATTGGGGTTCGTTGCTCCGATTGTCCTTCGCGGTCGGAAGTTGCCCCAAGGCTTGTGTCGCACGAATATTAGGTGGGATACACCCTTAGACGAAAGATGGCAATGTGAGTGGGAAAGATGGTCACGGGGTTTAACGTCGACAGACTCAGTTACAGTACAGCGTTGTATAAGACCCCATGGGAGGACGCCAACACGTTCGGAGTTGCATATGTTTTCCGACGCTTCCGAGACTGGTTACGGGAGCGGTTGGCTATCTCCGAGAAGTCATGGGAGATAGCAGCATTTTTGTTGCTTCTTGATGAGGAAGTCCCTGTTGCACCTTTAGAGCAATTGTATCTCCCAAGGTTGGAACTTACAGTCGCAGTATTGATGGCTGAACTTATGAGATTTATAGTAAGTGAACTCAAGCTAACTTTCGACAACATCACGCTTTGGACAGGCTCCGTCATCGTGTTGGAGTACTTGAGAAACACCTCTTGTCGCTCTGTCACATTTGTAGCCAACCGTGTCGAAATAGTTCGTGATTACACCCAGGACTGTCAATGGCGACAGATTCCGTCAGAGTTAAGCCCGGGAGACGTAGCTTCACAAGGAAACTGTGATGCCAGTTCTCGAGAAATTTACACGCGGCTAAGTGGTCCAACCTTTCTGTGAGAACTAGCGAATTCGTGGCCACCGGACAAGCCGATTCAAGCTGAGGAGCTCGAATTAAAGGTGCTGGTAGTAGCCAGTGTTAGTAGCGCGCAATGGTATGTGAAGCTTTTTTCACGTTACTCTTGCTGGTACGCCCTACTCAGGGCGGAATCGTGGTTAATACGTTTCCAGAATTATTTCACTTGCATGAAGGCCGGTCGACAGTGTTTCATTATGCTGAGTCCTCTGTGTAAGTTAGAATTGGACCAATCTTCTGAATCCACCGTCCGACTGGAGCAACAAAGCGTCTTTGCTATGGGATGTATGGAACACTCCGGAGGCCGACCGGGTACGCTGGCCCGACTAAAGCCTACCGCTACAAACGATGTTCTGTGTCTCGGCGAAAGGGTTTCGACCGGGCTGCCTAGCGGTACTAGAATAATGATGCTGCCGCCTCGCGGAACTGTTACAGATATGATTATTGGACACTATCACGAGATCGAAGGTCACATGGGAGCTAGTCGCGTGTTATCATCCATCCGAAAGAAGTTTCGGATTGTCAAGGGAATGGCTAGTGTGCGCCGCGTTCTGTTGAAATGTATGAAGTGTAAAGTGTTGACAGCAAAGCCGTCCAACAAGTGATGTCCCCGCTTCCTGTTGATTGCACGGCACCTGGTGATGCCCCATTCACTGCCCGTGGATTGGATTATTTTGGACCTCTTGAAGTTCGAATTAGGAGGAGCATTTGTAAGGGATATGGCTGTTTCTCCACTTGTTCAAGGACGAGAGCTATACAGATGGAAGTGGCAAAATCGATGTCAGCGGACTCTTTTCTAATGGCCCTAATGAGGTTCGTTGGACGTCGGTGTGTGCCGGAAGTCATGTATAATGATAACGGATCCAACTTTATGGGCGCGGAATCAGGGCCGACGGTGAAATTAGACCAAGACAAAATCCATTGGACTCTGGTGGTCCGCGGTATCGATTGGCACTTCAATCCTCCCGCGGCTAGCCATTGGGGTGGAACACTGGAACGCATGATTCGCACAGTTCGACGGGTCGTGCAGGCCGTCGCAAGGGGACAAGTAATGTCGGACGAGAGTCTCTACACTTATTCAATTGAGGTCGAGAGAATTCTCAATGACACACCTTTAGTTCCAATCTGTGACGGTCCCTCGGATCTTAGACCAAACGATCTGTTGCTCCTAAAACCAAACCCGAGCGTGTCATGCACTCATATCACATTGCTAGAAAAGTACAAGAAAGTGTGGGAGCAGGCTCAACACCTGGCTTGTGTGTTTTGAAAACGCTGGGTCAGGGAGTACCTACCATCCATCCAAGCGTATCGTAAGTGGACGAAGGTCGGACGAGATGTGAAGGTTGGTGACCTTGTTCTACTCATTGGGGGCCCGTAGGCGTTTAGCCCAATACTTTGGTAAGCGGAGTAGTGTAGAGTGCCGACAATCACGTCCACAAGTTGTATTTGAGAACAGAGAGCGGTGCGGTATGGAGAGACATAAGATCCATGTCTTCTCAAAGGAGCAGAGGTTAGTGGCGTCGTCAGCAAGAAAGCTTTGGACGCAAGGAAAGCAGTCCACGGTACACACTCAACACGCAGCTACATGAGTGTTGGGAAACCATGCTGGTTTCCGGGGCCGGTGTTGAAGTAGCTGCTTGTGTGAAAGTTTGATGATTGTTGTGTCAATAGAATGCTGGTGACCACGTTCCCTGTTCTATTTATTCCCTTCTCATTGATTCGTTTCCCTACGTTGGACTTCTTTATACCGATTATGAGCATTTCTTACAATCTGACAACACCGCTCAAGTTACGCGCGTGACAAATCACTTCTTTTATGAATGCAGATCTCGATGTACTATTAAACCTTGATACTGTCTACTCGTAAACCTTGTTCCCGCCTGACAGATTCGCCATTACGTGACTGTTGCAATGTGAAATATTTACACAAACCGTTAATCTCGGAACTTGTATACTTTGCGGATTCAATATCGAGGTTTTTGTTGTCTTCCACCATCTGGTTTATCATATTGTTTTTTAACATTAGCATCTTATTAATAAAGAACTCGCCATTACGACCGTCTTCCTTTTTGGATCCAAATCCGTTGCTCGACGGGCTCAGAATTTATAGACGCTCGTTACCTACAGACGTGACAATCGTGGATCAAGCATATTGATAGACGTTGCGAGAGGACTAAGTTTTGCTCGAACAACCAGTAGACGTCCGGGATGAACAACGGGCGCTTGCGGGTCCCCTGAAGTTTACCATATTTTTTGTTGCTGTAAGTTTTTTCTCATCTCTGTTCATGATAATGAGTGGTAGTGTGAAGTGTATTCGCAGTTGTTCGTGTGGGTGACTCTCCCACAAAGTTTCCCTCCAGTTGCGGTGAGTTACCCGAACAGCGGTAATCCGGAAAACAGCGAACAGCGGGATACAATGTTTATTGCCACGACCGAGAAGATAAACAATCGTACAGCCAGAAGACGTCTTGCGTGTAGCGCGCGGAACGGAAAAGTGAGGGAATTACAATGAGAGTTAATAGAACACACCATTAAGATAATCAAACTTGCCGCTATCGGAAGTGTCAAGTTTCACAACAGAAGTCAAGTCATTCTAAGAGTTCGCTATAGAGCCCACCCAGAAGGCCACTAAGGTAAACAGGGGCCTACGTTACACATTAGAAGTGCAATAATAGTGTAACTAAAATGTGATGTTCACTGCCAGGCAACTGTCCAATTGGTGAGGAACATGGGGGAATAACAGAGGGAATAGTCTGTAAGAAGGTCGGTCGCGGATTAAAGGTGCGCTGGATGAAACTGTTATTTAAATTAGTTAAAGTATTTAGTTTTTGGTGCATATCTATCGCAGCGGGCTACCCAACCCCAAAAGACTCACGGATAAAAAAATGGGAGGTAGGTTTACCCAGTGCTGAACGATAGCCTTCTGGAGTTTTCTCTCCATTGCAGCAAGTCCACGTAATCTAAAACTAAACAGACGGTGAATTACCTGTGCCGGGTAGAAAAGATAAGCTCAACGTGTTGACAAACCGTTCACCAACGATGTCACTGAAGACCTGGTACTTGTCGATTCCTTGACCTTTGCTTTGCGCCAGTGTAGCCAGGAGTACACTCGAAAAGAACTCGGAAAAATGTTAGTGTATGCGATGGGAAAAATTGACATCATCAAAATAACAGGACCGTTTTTACAAAAGAACTTGTTAAATGTAGAAAACACTAACGTATTCTGTAAACCTTACAGGCCTTCAGACGACTCTACCATGTCGGTCACGCAGTGGAGGGGAAGGGTTGATGTCCGATGTGCTTGGTGTATGTTCGGGACGGGACGGAGAAGATGCAGGTGTGGGTAATACATTGGTGTCATTTTCCTCAAGGAAGGTGGGTTTGACTCGATCATTAGAAACGACGTCATGCTTATTATCACGCTCGACAGTAAAAGTTTTCGGTACGTTGCAACACACGGAAAGCACCTGTATATGGGGCTGCAGAGGCCTGCAAGAGCCCTCTGCGCGTATGAAGACGTGAGAACGAGAAGAAAGCTCGTGAAAATGCACGGATGAAGACTGCCTCCGTTGTTGAACTGGACGTAGCTGTCGCGTGTGGTTCTCTAAGCGTGTCACATACTTTCCGTAATCAGAAGGTTTCGCTGTGGAATGAGACACTAATTCGTGGTGTAGACGTAGGGTGCAACCGTAGGCGAGCTGAACTGGTGTGGCTTTCAAGTCCGCCTTGACGGTGTTACGGAGCCCAATAAGGACTGAGGGAAGGGCCTCTTGCCAAGCTGTGTTCGACTGAGCACAGAAGGCTGCTTCCAACTGACAATGAAAGCGTACTACCAACCCGTTAGACCCTGGGTGAGAGGCGGTAGTGCGGATGTGTCTGCACCCAAGGGTATTGAAGAGATCTGTGAAAGATCCTTTAAAATGAGGAACACGATCGGTAGTCACGACTGCAGGACAACCGAACTGCGCAACCCAACGCTCCAAAAAGGCGCGAGCCACCGTTTCAGACGCGCAATCAGGGAGCGGAATTGCCTCTGGCCACCTAGTAAAGCGGTTGACACAAGTCAAGAGGAAGGTAAGGCCGTTAGAATATGGTAACGGTCCGACAAGGTCAACGTGCACGAGACGAAGACGTGTGTCAGGTGTAGGAAAGACACCGACAGGGCTTTTGGTGTGCCTATAAACTTTGAAACGCTGACACTGCTGACAGCAACAGGCCCAGTTACGGACGTAGTGGTTTACTTTGGGCCATGCAACACGTTCAGTGATGAGCTTCACAGAAGCACGCATGCCGGGGTGCCACAGGTTCTGCAGTGCGTTGAACACTGCACGACGAAACGATAAGGGCACTACAGGCCAAGGTTCGCTTTGGGAACTATCGCGCAGGATAAGGCCTTGAGAGGAAGTCAATGGAACGGACTGTATTTTGAGGGAGCTACTTCGACGAAGAGGCTCTATCTCCGAATCGCCTACTTGAGCAGCGGCCATGGCGGCCGAATCTAGAGCAGTAGCCATAGAATTGCTTACCTGATATACACGTGAGAGAGCGTCAGCGTCAGGACTGAGGACACCTGAGTTATGACGTATAACTGTCGTCAACTGAGAGATATAATCCAAGTGCCTGGTTTTTCTGGGAGAATACCTGTCTGACGATGAGTTCAGTGAATACACCGATGGCTTATGATCAGTGTAGACCGTGAATTATCGGACTACAACCGCGTGCCGAAAATGGCGAATTGCAAGGTAAATTGCAAGCAGTTCTCTTCCGAACGTGTAATGGCGACACTCGGTAGGCTGCAACGGTTTAAAAAAGAACGCTAGCGGTTGCCATTGACCTTCGACGAACTGCTGTAAAACAACGTCAACGGCTGTATCAGAAGCATCAGTTACAATCGACAGTTCTGCACTAGGGTCAAGATGCGCAAGCAGGGCTACTTGGTAGATAGCATCTTCAAGCTCTTTGAAGGCCGTACGGCCTGAATCGGTGATTAACAATTTACGACCGCCTCCGCGGAGGAGGTCGGTCATCGACTGCACTATATGTGCGCAACGAGGAATAAATCGACTATAGTAGTTTACCAGGCCACAGAATCTACTTGAAAGAAGAAGGTTCAGGGTAATCCTGTATGGCTCAAACCTTAGCAGTAAGGGCAGCAATACCCTGAGCAAAAATTTGATGACCTAGAAACTCAATGGCAGTTTTGCCTAGCTTGCACTTTGATAGGTTTACTGTAACGCCGTAGTTAGCCAACCGTTCGAATAAACTACGTAGGTGCGATAGGTGCTCCTCCTCAGAAGAGATATCGACGAGGTATGGATAAACGAAGCCCAGACCGCGAATGACTTCATGCATAAAACGCTGAAACGTCTGGGCGGCGTTAGTCAATCTAAATGGCATTCGCAGAAACTCGGAAAGACCAAACGGAGTGATCACAGCGGCCTTTGGTATATTTCCGGCCGCCAAAAGAATTTGGTGATGGGCGCGGACTAAATCGATCTTATTGAAGGTGTTTTTGTCCGCGGGGCAACTCGTAAGATCGTGCATATGCGGAATAGGATACTTATCTGGGACTGTAACCTTGTTCAGTCCACGGTAATCACCGTAAGTACGTCAGTCTCCTGAGGTTTTGGAACCAAATGCAAGAGAGAGGCCCAAGAACTGTCGGAAAGGTGAGTTATCCCGAGCTCGAGCATGTGTTTGAACTCTGCCCTAGCGAGTTTGAACTTCTCAGAAGGCAACCTGCAGGGCCTAGCCGATATGGGCGGGCCTTTGGTTTTAATGTGATGTGTGATATCGGAGGTCACAACGGGCACGGCGTTTGATATCCGGACCAAATGAGGGAACTGTTTAAAAAGTTTCGTGAAAGACGGTGAGGCAGCTGGTGTGGCATGAAGAGGACTGATGGCTGCTTGAGTCATGGGGTTGCCGTCGATGCTTAATCCAGTAACAGCATCTATTAGTTTTCAGCGTCGCTTACCGACCAAAATGTCGAAATGCCGGAGGAACTCGACGTCGATGATGGCGAACGTTACGGCAGCAACGACGAAAATCCAACGGAAGTTTCGTCAGAGACCCAAATCTAACGTCAGCGAACGCTGACTAAAAGTCTGGCTATCAGTGCCATTGGCGACGCGGGGATGAGGAGCGCCTGATTGTGTCGCCTGGGAGGGAAGTCTGTGGGACTACGCTAACCTGCGCTTTTGTGTCCACCAGGAATGCGGTCGTTGTGGAGAGGTCCTGAACGAACATAAGGCGACTGGGGATGAATGTGCTGGCGACGTCAGTCACCATTACGTGTCGGCGATCCGGTTTCTCTGAAGAGGGGAAAGGAAAGAGCAAGTCGTTATACATTTATTAGCCTTAGCACCGTACCGTTAATGATATCAGCAGAAGCCTTTATGGGACTGTGAATCACGTCGACGATGACCTGCTGGTACGACGACGTCGCGTGGACCAATTTCGGAAATGACCAATCGTCACCTCATCTAAGTCCCTGTGCGAAGCGGCCACTTCTGCCATTAAGGACCTGACCTCTGTGAGGTCAGTTAGTAAGAGCCTTCCGGGCTGTACTGCGGCTGATGTGGTAGGGAAGGCAGTTACACAGAAACCATTGGAACTGTGCAGGAATGGTTGAAAACGCTCGACCACTTGAACGGCGATCTCGGCAGCTTCTGAGAGCGGTTGCGAGCGAGCTGTATCCGGTAGATTCTGCATTCACAGCTCTAGTAGCAATGACTCGTCCATTTGGGATCCGCCGAGAAGTTGTTGCATCTCACGGAGTAGTGTAGAGGGATGCTTGTCACCCAGCTGTAACCCAGTGAATAGCTGCTGCAAGCGGGTCTTCCGAGACGGGGTTACCCGCTTGATCACAGTTTCCTTAAGTGTGTCGTAGCGATGTTGTGCAGGCTCAATAAGAAGGACGTCCCGCAGTTGCATTGTGACTTCCTTCGAAAGACTAGACACTAACCGGCTGAAATTCGCCTGATCAGAATGTTACGACCATCTGAGAGAAGAAAGCAAGAACGCACAGGAAGACCGCGAGCAGTACCTCGATCACGAACGAAACGCAACGATATCGCAAAGACACGAATAATCAGAACGCAAGTACCCGGACCCAACTATCGCAACTTAGAACCCCCCAAAAAGAATGGAAAATGACGGCTGCTCAGCCCGAAGGCAAAACAGTGGCCTAAAACGGCTGTATTTATAGGTTTTCAGTGGCCTTTGTCCTAGGAAACTTAAGGAATAAACAGAAGCGAGCGCGCGAACACGAATCTTCCAGAATGATGGCGGGAATTCGAGTTACCAAAATAGGAACGTCTATTTCTTCTGGGGAATAGAGCGAGTTATGGGGAAAAAGTGCTTTTCCCAACAACGATGCAATAAGGTTGGTGACGAAATCGGCTTCAAGATAGACAAACCAAAGTGCCGGGTCCATCAAGAAATGGGGGAACTGTTAAGGTAACCGCGCCGACAACATGAGAACCGAGTGACTTGGTACCTTCGCTAGACATGGCAACGCCCGATTGCTAGCAATACGTAAGAAAGAAGTAAAAGTGCCACTCATCATCTTCATAACAGCCACGAGCCTGACCAAACGAACTGTGGCTCGGGCTGCCGCTAATCTCAACAGTGACGTGGAATATCCTAGAAGGGAACGTTACCACGAAGGTCAACAAATATTAGAGAAGACTAAGCGGAAGAACTAGAAATGGTATGGATAAAGGTACGCCATTGAATGCGACACATCGCCATCTCGGATAGCGTCTCTAACCAGTGGTTTGAGTCATCAAGAGGACCCCAGCCTGGCAGGCGATGCCTGCCTACTTTGCTCAGTGGAGCAGTCAAGGTCTTCATATTTCGTGACCACGTTGTTGCTTGACCACCACGCGGTTTTACCCAACTGTTGGTGGCCTCAGTATATAATGCCCGGTACGGTAAACGCTCAGCTGGCATACGGAGCACGTGACTCAACCATTGCAAGCTGTGCAACGTAATTAGTTGACCAATTGATCGCGCATCCCGACCGTTCCGGAATACGCACCGGCCAACTGCCACATTGCTCACGTGATCAAACAACAAAATGTGTGCTAATTGGCGGAGACAACAACGGTCAAACACAGCAAGCCTGGTGATATCTTCCTTGTGAACAGGCCACGTTTCCGAACCACACAGCAAAATCGAACACACACAGGCATTATAGACCCTTCCTTTCAGCGACAACCGAACGTCTTTTCGACGCCAC
>QNGE01003959.1:48220-71351 GCA_008508345.1 Paragonimus westermani
CTAGTTACTGGTTTTGGTGTTGAATAGTGTTCTCCTATTTTGACTGTTTGAGTGCGACCTTCGAGGTATGACGACAGCCAGCTATACAATGGATCTTGTATGCCAAATGATGCTATTTTGATCAAGGGGCGCTTATGAGTCCCACGATCAAAAGCCTTTTGCATGTCCAAGCGTATGATAATTACCGCAATTTCATTATTGACGGACGTCGATATATGGTTTATGAATTCCAGCTGACATGTCATTCAAGGGCGTTTGCTAAGGAAACCTTGCTGTGAAGGGTTTATAAGGTTTTGTGTCATTAAGAATTCGACTATGTGCACCTTTATTATCCTCTCAAACATTCGCGAGCAGATTGATGTGTGGTTGATGGGACGATAGTTACTAACGTCCTGCCTTGAACCACTCTTGTGACGAGGCATAATGGTTGAGGTTTTCCACTGAGGGGGGAGGGTGCTGGATAAAAGTAATAGGTTGAACAAATTGAGTGGGAGGATGGGTATATCCTCACCTGCCTGCTTGACGACCATTGGTGGGATTTCAGTACAGTTTTCGAGCCCTTATTTCTATTCGACCGTCTGATCAAACTCACTGACTGGGATATCGTGTTTTCCCTACTATGATGCTCAAATTATAACACTTTCCCATTCACAATTGACACAAGCATATTGACGTTCTGGTCTCTCTAAAGTCACAACGAGTAGATTCTTATTCACAAAGTGAAATTTTCATTCCGGAAATGTAGAGAACTCGTGGCTTCAATTTGAAGCACAAAACAACACCAGATTTTTCGTGTTGATATAGCTGGTTAACGCTTTTCTACACGGAAGGCTGACGCAACTGCGTCTGTAAACGTAAGAAGACCCGTGCCCGGTTGCGAGCAGAGAGAGACGTGAAATCAATACAACTGAAGGGGCAGTGTAATTGCATGGGGAGCCATCTTGTAAAGATTATTGCTGTCGAAAGTAAACCGGTTGCTGTTGGCCCCGTTGAATTATATGGAATCCCCAACTTAAACTACGCCACCTTGTCTAAGTTTCAAGACAACGTATCATCTGCCAACACTGCGCCAAAACCAGCAAAACCGTGTGCGATATTCTGAATGGTGTTGCGGGCGTCTACCTGCCACTGGCCATTACAATTCAGCACCTACCACCACCCGTCATGCAGGGAAGATAGAATACCCCATTTCTATTCAATTTCATTCACCACATTTCCCACTTAATGAAAAAAGGGAAAAACCATGTTTCGCCTTGGAAGCGGTACAAAGAAGAACGTTACCAAGTGTCGTATCATCAACCACACATCAGTCTACCACACATCAGTCTACTTCTAAGGTCACAAAACCTTATAAACCTTCCATAATACGGTTTCCTCAGTAAATGTCGATGTCGGTCGATGAAGAAAATGCGGTGATTATCATACCCTCGTATATGCTAAAGGCTTTCGATCATGGGCCTTATAAGCGCCTCTTGATCAAAATGGCATTTTTGAAATAAATGAGCCCTCTTCTAACTGATTTTTGCTATATCTTGAGTGCTGCACTCAAAGAGTCGAAATAGGAGGGTACTGCTCAACATCAAAACAGTGACAAGCGAGGTGATCCAAGATGGCGGCCGGGGGCCGCAGCATTTTCTCATGTACATGAATGACGTATGCGATGCAATTAAATATAGCAAGCCCTTTTCGTTTTACCGGCGATATCAAAATCGCTCACATATTCCGCCAGCCCAGTAACGTCGCTTTCTGTCCACAAAATATGCGACAGTGCCCAGCGCCATTGCAAATGTATTGCAAAACGTGGCTGACAACGATCTCAATGCGCAAATCGAACAACACTATCAATGGTTGTCAGTTACCCAAAAGTCTAGTCTCACCAAATTTTTACAGTATCGATACCGCCACTTCCGTTCGAGATCTAGGAACACAGTATCCAAACTCCTTCAGTTTCTCCGTACAGGTGCGTTTACCGGGGCCGAAACTAAAAAAACAATAGGTCGTATGAACAGACTTTCGGTCTGTCAGTTGCGTGGCTGACGCCTTATAACGTGTGTGCTTCACTTCAACTTGAGCATTGCAAATTCATTCACTGCCATCTACACAAGCCTATTGGGCGTTGTTTAGGAAACCTTCGAAGATCATTCACCCGAAACCTATTAGTGTGTTCTTCTCCGATCACGTATAGACAACGCTGTCAGAAGATTGATACTCGTCCGATTTGGTTGCGATGAATAGACTTGAGCATTACACTCCTTTATAAATTCACACTCGAGCGCCATCACCACACCGTTTACCGTCTAGTTACCACAGAGCTCCCCATGCGGTCTGAGGAATAAAGGCTCCACATTGCCAAACATGATATCTCGGAGAGAGGTGCGTGCAAACATCTCCACTGTGAGATATTCATATATTTGGAATAAAACTGCGAATGATATCGAGGCGATAAACAACACACAGTGTTTTGAAAAAAATTGCAGTGCCATCATACGTTATCAGACAAAATGTCCATCATCAACTTCTGTGTATCAGTTAACGAGGTACAAGGAGGTGTCATATCGCGGAACAACTGAGTGGATGCAATTGAACTGAAACGATTCCTACGACGCAGAGATATGGTACGCGCTGTTTTACCCCGAAGAGCCGATTCCCCCCAAGCCGAATACAAAGGAAAACCACTGGTTTTCAGAAAATAGCGTTTATTGTCTCAGCTCGAAGTTCCGAGTGCCGGAGTGCAAGTGCCGAAAAGCTGAAGTCAAAGTACAAAATGCAGCTCTTGCGTTTTTATAGCTCATCAAGCGGTCAGGTGGAAAAACAAGCTAACTAGCGTCCAGTATGTGAGTCGGCGCCAGAGGTAAAAAATGATGGTACATCGAAGGGATTCGGCTATACAAAAAACGGTAAATGCTCATTCCAGTTAGTGGACAGTTCTTTGGGGTATATTAGGTCCCCAACACTTCCCCCTTCTAGAGTATTAGTATCGGAGGCTCCTCTGATTCAACTGGAAGCGCACAGTCCGTTTTCTCTTGCGGCCAGGTTTCCATGTTTCATCATTCTCGTGGTAATCTCTGGCGTACACGGCTGACTCCACTTCGAATAAAGATCCATACTTCGCCGGTGACGCCTTTTGATAAGCCGTGTTTCTCGGCAACATGGCGTGGTGCACTGTCAGAAGTTTTCGGCCCCTGAGTGCTTCTGCGGGAGACAGCTGATTCTGTGTGGCACATTTGGGAGTGGTTCTGTAGGCAACCAAGAACTTTCGTGAGATCTCTCCCGAAGTTCCATCTCCCCGTGACTCGAGAAGCGCTCGCTTAAAAGTATCTACGAAGCGTTCAGCCTGACCGTTGGGCTGGGACTTGTAGGGTGGAGAGCGTATGTGACAAATGGCATTAAGCGTGCAAAAATTTTGGAACTCACGTGACGTGAACTGTGTGCCATTGTCTGATACGATTGTCTCTGGGAGTCCATGTTGGCAAAATATCCTCTCCAACACCTGCAAGGTCTTCGATGTGATCGTGGGAGATGCAGCGGTGATCTCCGGTCATTTGGAGTAGGCATTCACGGAAATCAGATGATGTACTCCGTTAATGGGACTAGCGTAGTCGATGTGTATCCAAAACCAGGGTTTGTCGGGTTGCGGTCAGAGTACCGCTGGCAAGTGAGGGGTTTGTTGGCTGCTTGTTGATCGGACAAAGCGTGACTCACGTGATTACAGCTTGTGTTGATAGGGGTGTCTGCCAAACCGAGTCGATCAAACCAGTCGAGGTCAAGTAGGTTGAGTTCCGATGTTGTCACGAAGCAGGATCCGTCAAAAGTCTTACCACGGAATGAAACGCAGCAACGCAGCTGACCTGTGAGTGGAACGTGATCACCACATGCGCTGATGGCGATCTGTTTTGCCTATTGTACCGGAGGTTGCTCGAGCGTGTGCCAGAGCTTCTCCGAAATGATGGTTATGTCGGAAGCAGTGTCTAACTAAAACCGGGCTGGCTGACCATTGATATGAATGGTTATGAACTTACGTCTACTTGGGGCGTTGAGTTGGAAGATTGCCATCAGAGTCTTTTTGTTGCCGACTGTTGTGTATAGATAAATAAATAATATATATTTCCCAAACGCATATGTGAGAAGCACGCTTGGTTACGCGCGATCACTGTGGATATTTGCAAACCATACATAAACGAATAATTTAACAGTAGCAAAAACGTGAAGTTTCTTGCAAGAATTACGTGGTCAAAGAGGAAACGACTGTAGTTTATGGAACTTTCACGCACGTAACAGAGAAATAGATAGTTCGCTCATTTCACCGATTCAGTCTCAAAAAATGGGATGTTACACTAATTCACTGTTTACAAGGTTGTGGGATGAGCGATTTTTCAAATATTTCAAGGTCATACCGGGAGGGTGTCCAGACGCACCTTCGGAAAATTTTGCTGTTAGGGAATGAACTTGGCGTCCGGAAATTGTCAAGATAGATCGGCTTTGGCAAGGCATGGCGGAAAATCCCAAAATCAAGCAAACGAATGGGCAGATTTCAACGCAACATTTCGTCGATTGCTCGAAAACGTCACAAAGTTGAACATCTCGTGAACCGTTCAGCTTAGACGAAGTTCTGTGCGTCCATTCGTCGCAAAAACATTTCCTCACTCAATGGATAAAATGGGAATCGGGAGGGAGGACGTAATTTCACACGTTAGATGAGAAAATATGGGGTTATAACATTTATTACGACAGGCAATATGTATGGTAAATTTTTGACAAAGAACTCGTTCGATATTATTATTTTTGCTATGGTTCCTGGAATATATGATCCTATCTATTGTTTGTTGTGGTATTTCACTATGCACTCGAGAGTTATTCGGGTAAACGGAGAATTGAGTCGACGGTTTGGAGGGCCGCATGAAATGTGCGTGACAACTAAATATCACATGACATCGTTCTGTTGGACTTATTATTAAGTGCCCAGTGCACATTTCATAGCAATTAGATTGCGACTTCGATCTGGACCTTGAACCAGCAAGTGTACGTTGCTGACCTGAATGGCAATATCCTTCTTTATGGCCGACTGCATTGCATTGCAGACATCTGTGTTGTTTGAATGGGCAGAACCTGACGAAGTGCCAGGCCCCACGTTATCAACATGATGCCGGAAGCTTATTCCCAGTTTTCGGGCCGTTCGGACCAGATGGTGTATTGTGTGACGGGCCGGGGCTACGCCACTTGGTAGTAGAAGGATGTTGGACCGCATGAACTTCGGCACCAACCTGGCGCACAGACTCGACCAGAGTGGTGTCATGCTTCAAGTTTACCAGTCGTTGGTACTCTGCAGCCAAGTCGTTCAAGGTGAGATTTGGTTTTTGTTCCAAACGGTTCAGCAACCGGGTGCGTATATCAGCCAACCTTGGAGATTGGAGACTGCCTATCAGCATCAGCGACTTGAATTGATCGTCCGTCAGGGACTTTAGCTTAAAGCGTTCACATTTACGATTTACCAGTCCAACATGCCTCAGGAAATTATCGGCATCGTTCATTGCCAGCCTGAGACATCTGTAACGAATACTGAACAAAGAAGACTGATCACCGAACATATGATTAGGCGATCTGATTGTATCCTTGAAACTGCGGTCTCGAGGTTTATTAGACAAAATACTGTTGCAATACTTGTCTAATTCAGCTTCACCGAGCTAACGAAGCAGCTGTTTGGCTTTCCATTCATGGTCGTGGCCAGCGAAATCAACTGTAAATGAATCCTCATAACGCCTGAACCAAGTGTTAAATGTAACATTTGAATCAGGATCGTAATGGAACGCCGATATACTGTTGCATAAGGCAACATTCGACGGCGCGTTCATAGTTGTAAGTTGTGCGGAGGTTTCCTTGGAATTCGCAAGCATCTAGATTAGCTTAAGCTGCTGCTATAATAACAATTCCAACTTGAATGGGTCCACAATAAACCAACAAACGTCGCCGAAAAGGTTATATCGCGGAACGATTGAGTGGATGCAATTGAACTGAAACGATTTCTACGACGCAGAGATATGGTACGCGCTGTTTTACCCCGAAGAGCCGATTCCCCCCAAGCCGAATACAAAGGAAAACCACTGGTTTTCAGAAAATAGCGTTTATTGTCTCAGCTCGAAGTTCCGAGTGCCGGAGTGCAAGTGCCGAAAAGCTGAAGTCAAAGTACAAAATGCAGCTCTTGCGTTTTTATAGCTCATCAAGCGGTCAGGTGGAAAAACAAGCTAACTAGCGTCCAGTATGTGAGTCGGCGCCAGAGGTAAAAAATGATGGTACATCGAAGGGATTCGGCTATACAAAAAACGGTAAATGCTCATTCCAGTTAGTGGACAGTTCTTTGGGGTGTATTACGTCCCCAACATTTGGTTGCCCTGGATACATTTGACCGTCATCTGCATGCAACGTACATTCCCTTCCCCACACTGTCACTCTCCGCTGAAAACATCCTGTTTGAAACAGTTCCTTGTATTATTTACTTTTATTCACGCCATCATCTCTCATTTACCCCATCACATGCACACGAAGCGGTTATAACGTCAACTTTTTATTCATGTGCTTTGTTGTACATTCATCACCCAGAGTGTTGGAATATAAAAAATTGGCGCCTTGCAGTGGATCCACCTTACTTGGATTGTACTCAGGACGGGCACGGTAAATATGCAGGTCTATAATCCGCAATAACATTTCCCCTACATTGAAATTAGGTTCTTCTTCTTGGCTCCATAAATATCGGTTGTGTGAAGAGTTTTTCTGAGACGGATGGACGCACGGAACTTCGTTTCGGCCGAACAATTCGAGAGAATTTCAACTTTTTGGATATTTACATCAATCGACGTAATCCTGCCTTGGGGTCTTCCCAATCGTTTTCTGGATTTGGGAATTTTCCGTTCTTCCTCATCAATGCGGACTCGCTGTGACATTTCCAGGACGCTAATTATATGTCGCCACTGCGAGACACTCCTAAGGTGCATTTGGACGTTCTCCACAGAGTGATCTTAAACCATTCGGAACATCGATCCCACACAATCTTGTAAAAGTTAAATCAACGCGATATTCCATTTTTTGAACTAAATCTGTGGACCAAACGGACTATTCATTTTAGTGTTGCGCGCGTCAAAGTTTTCATAAACCACAACCATTTTCTCTCCGACGACGTCGTCTTTGGTAGCAGGTTCAACGTTCGGGCCATTGTTTAATCATTTCTTTTATACCGCTTGCGATTATCTACAGTGATTGCGTACGGCCCAGCGTGCTTTCGACATATGCGTTAAGAAATATATCCTTTTTATTCGTCTGCTCATAAAGTACTATTCATAATTGCGATTACAGGTTGTATGTTACAATACATGATCTTGTAAAAGGTAAGGTAATGTAACACCACACATTTTGGACCGAGTCTTTGCAATAAGCGAACTATCATTTCCCTACTCTGTGCGTCAATTTTTTATGTCACAGGCATTCTATTTCTGATTACGCTTTTTTTGCTGACAGACCTCACATTGTAGCACCATCCAACTGTTGTTTTGCATCGCCTGTTTTTATCCGCAATGATCGCGCACATTTGAGCCTACTTCTCACATATGCGTTGAGTAATGTACACTATCAAAGAAAACGCATATATCAGAGGACGCGTGACGTGATATTCACCGGGAATGCTTCACAATTTAACAGGTCACTGCGAGTCGTGAAGTCTGTGAGTTTGGGAGCTTTCCAGTACCTGTGTGATACATGGTTGGTCCGTACACCCGGCTGGGCCTCTTATTTGCTAAAACCGATGGTGTATGTGTCATTCAAACATGTTGTTAAGGGTTAACAGAGTATGTTTCCTGATCACCTGTGAGCTGCTTAAATAGAACGTATGAAGCTGTGTGAACCACCAGTAGGGTATGAATATCTCACTACACTTTCGAACCTCTTATCAGAATATGAAAAATTTGCTCTCTCGAGGAACTCTAACAGTACTACATTTGAAGACGATGCTTATGAAAGGAGAATTTAGGGTGTTCCCTGTGACAAACAACAAATGCTTCACGTTGTCATCAATGAGAACGGCAGATGCGATCGTTGTTTCTTCTCAGTGGTTTGTGCCAAGAAGCCATATCTTAACGGTTTCCCGCATAATCAACAGAAGAATAAGGAAGTTAACAGGGAAATGTAGGCGGGCATTGCCCGCCGCTGTCCGCACAGTGGCTGCACCTACTGCTATGCCGGAACTCGCAGCATGCATATCTCTCCCTGTCGCACATTTCCTACTGGATAGGACTAGAATCGCAGTGGACACATTGTTAATCGCGGATGTCCAGTGTTTATCCGAGCAACGCTCAGTCCACTCGCAATGTCTATCGATATGCTGGATCCAGGATAGTCGTGTTTGTAGGCAACGAACGTCTATAAATTCTAAGACCGTCGAGTAACCAAGTCGGATCCAAAACGGAAGATGGTCGTATTGGCGAGTTTCTTATTAATAAAGTGCTAATGTTCAGAAACACTGTGATAAACCAGATAATGGAAAACAGCAACAAACCTCGATATTGAGTCTACCAAATATGCAAGTTCCTGGCCTGGTGATTCGCGTAAATATGATCAAGTGCAACAGTCACGTAATGGCGAAGCAGTCAAGCAAATGCGAAACCAGGGTGCATATAAACAAAGGTCCGACAAGGAAAAGTAAGGGAGAAAAACTACGCAGAAACAATTTTCTAAAAGCAAATTATTACAAGTTCAAATAAGACATCAAGATCAACGTTCACGGACGAAATAGTTTGTCACGCACGTAACGTGAGTGTTGGTGTCAGACTTCAAGAAAGGCTCGTGATTAGAATAAAGAACTCCAACGTAAGGAGACAAACCAATAAGAAGGAGATAACTAGGACAAGTATCTTGTTCATCAACGTTCTATTAACACATTACAATCATCGAACACTCAACACAGGCAGCTACTTCAACACACATGCCAATATATTACTTTTACGTTGGATTGTATGAGTGTTGAAAATAATAGCAAGCATATAGCAATACTCCGTGACACAAATGAGTCGTTATCAAAACATTCAGACCTTACACTGCACTACTTTTCGGACGACAGGCTATGCAAGCCAGCGGTTGGAAGCCTCTTGATATTTTATGGCCCGAGACAAAGGTGGTGCCAGCCGGGAATTGATGCGACAGCCTCTCTGTTCCTTTGGAAGGATCACAAGGAAAACGGGTCAGAAAATGCTTGATAACTGGCTCAAGTTCTCCCTGTAGCATTTCCCTCCGCCGCTTATAATCGTCCGTTCTCCTCTATACCATCCACTAGCATGATGGCCTGCAAGTTCAGGTGAAGTGAGTCATATTCCTGTGATTCCCAACACCTGATCCCCAGTTGTTTCCACGGGGCGCAGAAAGTCCACATTTGGATGTCGAGTGATTGACGACAGCTTGCCGCGAACAAGAGTTATAGGGAATCCTCCAAAAACAGCACGTACTAGACAGATCACTACAGATGGCTTGAAACAAGTCAGAACGAAGCCGAGGAAGCCTGTTGTAAGGACAATGACCTTGAAGCCAGTAAACAAAGGCGTTCAAACAATTGTAAACAGGCTAGCGATTGTTCACTGAGGACAGACGTTATGGACCACTAGGTCTTGGTTCATCGGCAGCCTCTTAGGTTCTCACCCCTACCGTAGGCATGTAGTACCACCACATACGTTATTCGGTATACCTATTTATGTATTCAGCCAGCGATACATGTATATATATGTATAAAAACGTGTGTTCACCGGTTAAACTATGGGTACCTGTATAACTACATATAAACATGTGTACATATGTATAAATACATGTATACATACGTGCATAAATATATACTTGTAAATGCATACACAGATGCATATATACGAAGGTATACATGTGTATGTATGCCCTGACCTTTTCTGCTAAATTGGCGTGGTGGTCAGGCTTGTGTGCTGTTTTGATCCGGCAGGCTTTGCTGACTGGGACTTCGGTCCTTGCGATTTCAACCCTGTCAGACTGACTAATGGGGAGTGGCCGAACAAAACGCAGGTGCGTTGGTTGTGTTTTGGCTCGGCCTGATATCCGTTCTTGCCCTGTCTGATTTTGTAAGTGTGTGTCAGGTTTGTCTGTGCAATGTTGTTGTTTCTCTGTGAGTGTAAAATCTACTTGGAATCGCTTGTGTGCTGTCGCGTGTGTCCATCCAAGGTTGAGCCGTTGTGTTTTTTGTTGTTGATGACGTTTTCGTTTAAAGTTTGTACAGTTCGCGGGGTCTGGCTTTCTGTGCAGATTCGTTTGGTTCGTTTAGCTTTTGTGTGTTTGTCTGTACGCTTCAACAGTATTTGAACTGTTTCTCCGTTTGCTCCCTGACGTCCTCTTAAGATGGTTATTTGTCATAACGTAACGACAATCGTGTTTCTGTCGGATTTGATCAGTGTCTCGACTGTCCTGTGTGGTAATTGTCAAGGATGATGCCCGTGTATCATGGCTTGATCAGGCATGATGTTTGTCTTCACCTGGTCTGAATGCATGTGTGAGTGTGTGATAGGATCGTTTGTACAGTACTACTGTCCCTGTGAGTGTGCACTGAATCGCCCTGAATGTGGCTGTCGATCATTTCCTAGGTGGTTGATGCTGTTGCTTCTACGTGTGTGTGCGTCACCTGCTGCCTTGCTGTACAAGCTTTTGAGCCAAAGGCTTTGGTTGGAGGTCCTAGTCGCTCCGCCCTTCAGATTTGGTCGTCCCAACAGTATCCAAAGCCTGTACAAACCATGATCATGCACAGTCAGTCGAACGCCATACTACATCGGTCGTCGCGCAGGATGAACCGAGTCGCTCTATATGTTGCACAGGACAGAGTGGATAGGCGAAAATATGCTACTACCAGACACTCACCCCCATACTCCCCTTCCAACACGAGCTCCTGAGCAGATAATGCTCAGTCAGGTTTCAGTTCCTCGAAGACCAACTTGAGATAGGCCCGGGGACGCAAGACGCCCACCATTGAAACACTGAACGTACACACGATGCTGAATCGATGTACCGCCACCGGACGCCCAGAACGGTGCACTACCCTGAACGCGATGGGACTGCGTCGATATGGAATCAACGTAGCAGACTTAAGTGAGATAAGGCTTGCAGACCAAGGTAAGTTGAGGGAAGAATGTGTTGCTTACACGTTCTACTGAGTAGGTTGCCCGATAGACGGTGCTCAAAAGCATCGCATCAATGCTTTGATGATGGTTGAACTGCGCAACATCAGCCCACGAATGCTCTCCACTCGCTTGCGACTCGGTCGAGGTAAGTGTACCATATTCATTGGCGTCTATGGCCACACCGTTTATGTGTCACACTGATTATACAAAGGATCAGTTCTATGATCAGCTGTCCGCCACAATCCGGTCGGCGCCAGTGAGCGACAGACTATTTGTTCTGAGCTACTTGAACGCTCGAGTTGGGCGGGACTCGGTAGCTTTGCCGGGAGTCGTCGAACCTTATGGCATTGGTTCAGTCAACGAGAACGGTGATCGTCTTCTGCATTTGTATGTTACGCATGAGCTGGCTATCACGAACATCCGATTCCAGCTGGGTGCCAGCGACATCACGAGGTGAACCCATCCACGAAGCAGTCACCACCATATGCTTGACTACGTGACTGTGCGGCAACGCCACATTCGTGAAGCGCACCATGCGGATGATGCGCGGCTCTGAATGTAGCACAGGTCATAGGCTGGTTAGAATCAAAGTGGTTATCCATTTACGCAAGTCTGTTCATTGTAGATCTTCCGGAGAGCATCGGAAGTTGGGTATCAGAAGGCTGAAGAACTGGAAGACGAAGACTGCCTATCGACATGCGTCAGCCGCTCGTCTGCAAAACGCTGGCGTATCCACTACCCCTGAAGGAATGTGGCAACAACAAAAAAGCAGATTACGGGAGAAGCCACTGAGACGATTGGTGTGGAGTGCAAGGAACACCTGGACTGGTTTGATGCAAACGACGTGGCTATCTCTGGCTTGGTACAAGAGAAGAAGCCTAGTTTGCTACTTCCACAATAGACCCGGACAATGCACCGAAGAAAGCTACAGTACGGAGTATCCGCCGTCAACTGAACAAGCGTGTTCGCGGAGTTAAGGACAACTGGTGGAGGAAGCTGAGTAAGCGGATACAGGTCTTTGCAAATCGTTGACAACACAGGGAGGTCTACGATTCACTTGAAGCGAACTTCGGTCCATTTGTTCAGTTTACTAAGGCACTGGTAGATGTGGACTCCGGCTGTTCTGGCACTCAGCTGAGGGACATCACGAAGGTATAGGGTGAACAGTTCGCCATCCTACTAAACCGCTTTCCTATCATTGATTGGGTGACTATGAACGGCCTTCCACAACAAGACATCAAATCTTTATGGCTCTAGTCACAGATTGGTTGGAGTTGCAGAAAGCGATTAGTCAACTGCGCAACGGGCAGGCTGCAGGAGAAGATGGACTGGCAGGTGAGATTCTGAAATATGGCGGACCGGCGTTGGAACGCTCCTCGATGCGGTTGATTCACCTCCATCTCGGAACACATGGCAATGTCGCGAGAATTCAAGGGTGCTCCTATCGTACCCTTGTTCGAAAATAAGGGTAGCAAGAAGGGCGACGACAGCTACCGGGGTATCAGTCTTTTGAGCTGCGCGGGCAAGGCGCTTGCTAGAATCGTCCTGAACCGATTTAATGTGAACATTCTGGAGGTCAGCGTTCCCGGAGAGCAGTGTGGATTCCGGGCGAGTCGTAGTACGATCGACCTTGTGTTTGCTGCTCCACAGCTTCAGGAGATTTGTCCATGGAACGCAAATTGAGGGGGCTTGCGTCAAGGGCCGGTGCTGCTTTCGGACGTCTTAAAAGATGTGTCTGGAGGACCCGTAGCTTCAAGGTGGACACAAGGCTATATGTATGTTTGCCGCTCATTGGTACTGTCTATACCGCTGTATGACAAAGAGACGCAGACATTGTACCAGCGGGAATTGGGCTATTTGAGCCGCTTCCATGTGCAGTGTCAGAGGCGAATCTTGGGTATTTGGTGGTCGAACATGATTCCGAACACTGAAGTAGTGCGGCGAGCGGACATGGATAGGGGAAACCCTGCTGATGCTAAATCAACTCAGTTAACTGGGTCGCGTTTGTCGGATGGGCGATGACCGTATCCGGAAACATCTGTTATACGGATAAGTAAAATCAGAAAAGCGAAACCCTGGCTGTCAAAAGCACAGATACCAGGATGTTGTGTAGTCAGGTACTTCACGTTGTAACATTGGTTTTAGATTTTGAAAGGACCTAACGGTGGACCATACAGTCTGGGGGAATACGACCCAGACGGGCGTCCGGAAGTTCAGCGAGCAGTTGTTGCGCGGCCGCGAGCGGAGGCGTGCGGTACGCAAGAGAACCATCGGTGTCATAAGTCGCGGTGACATGAATCTATGACGTTGCGAAGTGTGCGGCCGTGAATGCGCGGACCGTTTAGGATTAGTTTGCGCCAGCGCAAACATAATACACGGTCGGCGAATAGACAACGAGTAGGCTAGGTTCAGGCTAGATCGATCATAGCGGTATATCCACTCTGCCTCTGCTAATGACTGCGTCGACCAACAGCCTGGTCGTTAACACTTAGGTCACTTCTTTTTTCGGGAATCTGAGTGTCCGCATTCATCTACCCATTCATTTTTTAGCTTTGTTGGTGTACTGTATGGTGGATGGTTCGTCTGGCTTTTCGTGATTCAATGTGTTATTTTCCATCCTCAACATCTCCGAGATGCACCAACCTGCACCCCTATAATGCAATGCTTCTTGTAGTACACTTTACAAGCAATTCTTTTCAGTTCGGATCGCGCCATTACAATCGCTCTCTGGTTGCTCTCCGAGAGATAAGGTTTTCCCGTCCCTGATAGCCAATCCGCCGGAAAACCAGCATTGGCCGGCTGGACACAAAGGCTCCACTCACACACTTCCCGGTCGTATTCTTTTGGGTTTACACTGGATAGATGGTGTATGGGTGGGACCGCAACTGTTACGGTGCAGGCCAATTACGGTGATGGTTGAGCGCAGGCTTCCTTTGGCTTCGGTCACTGTGACAGGCTGATCCGAATCAGATGCCGCCAGCCGTCCCTGTACGTATGATTGCGTATGCTCAAAGAGCTTCCTTCGTGTTGCGTACCCATTTCCGCCGCAGAAATGGGGGCTGGACATTATGCATCAGGAATTGCGAACAACTGCTAAATGTGGTGCAGCCAAAGTTTTTAATACAACACTCGGACAAATTACCTCGATGTACGTCGTCCAGTAAGGACGCACACACGTGTGGGTCTCAACAGATTGTTGAGAGAATACACAGCGATTGACCTACAAAAATGGTGGAAGCGCAGCGTCAGTTTTTCAGTGACACGCGTGGTAACCGCATGTCGTGTCAGCATGCCGCCAAGGGACTTATCGTATTCCTTAATAACAGGGCTAAATGAGGTGTAGTGTGAAAAAGTGTGCACTGTATGTTGAACTGTATCACAGAATTACGTTCTCCCTCCCAATTCCCATTTTATCCATTGAGCAAGGAAATGTTTCTGCGACAGATGGACGCACAGAACTTCGTCTAAGCTGAACGGTTCACGAGATGTTCAACTTTGTGACGTTTTCGAGCAATCGACGAAATGTTGCGTTGAAATCTGCCCATTCGTTTGCTTGATTTTGGGATTTTCCGCCATGCCTTGCCAAAGCCGATCTATCTTGACAATTTCCGGACGCCAAGTTCATTCCCTAACAGCAAAATTTTCCGAAGGTGCGTCTGGACACCCTCCCGGTATGACCTTGAAATATTTGAAAAATCGCTCATCCCACAACCTTGTAAACAGTGAATTAGTGTAACATCCCATTTTTTGAGACTGAATCGGTGAAATGAGCGAACTATCTATTTCTCTGTTACGTGCGTGAAAGTTCCATAAACTACAGTCGTTTCCTCTTTGACCACGTAATTCTTGCAAGAAACTTCACGTTTTTGCTACTGTTAAATTATTCGTTTATGTATGGTTTGCAAATATCCACAGTGATCGCGCGTAACCAAGCGTGCTTCTCACATATGCGTTTGGGAAATATATATTATTTATTCATTTATTTATTTATTTCACTGTTCCACATCATTAATTGTGGGGCGGATAGCTTGCATTTAAGGAAGAGCGCTAGTAAGGGTAGTGTTGTTCCAGTGCATGCCAACTCTAATATGGCAGTGCAACATCTACAGTGTCTCACGCATGATCATATGTTTTCCCTGATTCTCTTCAATTTCATTAGTAGATTTAAAAATAGCGCGAACTGTCTTCAATTGCTTATGAACGGAAGTAGAAAGTTGAAGAGTTTGAGAGTTCCCTATCTCGATGCGCGAAATTTCGAGGTCCTCAGAAATGGACTGAAATGGGCGGAAACCTTGCATTATCCGAAATGTTGGTGACTGCGCGGACACACTATTGTGAGACTCCGCGAGAAGATCGGTGGCTTCCGTGTCAGACCTAGTGAAGCCTGATGGGTCCAAGAGTTGCGAATCTCCAGCTCTCGTCTTGCGAAGTGATGCTGCCGATCGGAGGAGGCTATTTGGGTGGGCAGTGGGGCGTTCTGTAAGAGGTTGCTGCCAATAAAGTCGGTCACGTCGGATTAGCGATAGAAACCGGTTCCTCAAGGCAGCGCGTCTTTCTTAAAGACCTCTACAGAGTTAGCAGAGACAACACGGTCTGGTACAGCATTCCAAGTCTTGTAATTGCACAATGAGAAAAGCTGTCTGCGTTCCACTCTGCTATGTTGGGCCCCTAGTTTTAGGGGATTGCCCCTCAGCGCTAGGCTATTTCCTCTGTTTATCACCAGGCCGCACAGATGTTTAGGGGGAGTTTATTATCTAAAAGGTTAATGCCAAGCCACCTTTAGGCCAACGATACTCTACGGAGTACATCTTCAAAGATTCCGACCCTTTCTCCTACGGCCCAGTTTCTTGACCTCGGACTGCCTTGGTGGCTCGACGCTGCACAGTCTCCAGGAGCAAGTCGTCTCTTTGGAGGTATATTGGCCAGATTGCAGTTCCATTCTCCAGATGCGGTCCAACAAAACTGTTATAGGAAAGCTGAAAACAAATACGGCTGGACTGTCCGAAGAGGCGTTTCAGTACCGCCAAGGTGTTAATAGCCTTTATTCGCGGAGCCCGAGAGTGTTCGAAGCAGTGGTCCTTAGGTCTTTTCCCATGAGAACTGTCTGAAGGGAATGCTCGTCGGTGTGATACGCCAAATTTTGACACAGTCAGCAAACAGTGATAACGGGGAGGCGATTGAGAGAGGAGGATCTCTGATAAATACAAGAGGTTGCAAGAGACCAGGAATCGAACCTTGAGGTGCTCCACTGGGGCTGGGCCTGCAGGTAGAATGTACATCATCAACGCTCACCATGTACAGATGGTTAGCAGGATACGACTCAAGCCATCTAAGAAGATTACCTCGCACCCCATAGCGGAAAAGCTCGCCGATCAGAACAGCATGGTCTACGCGGTCGAATGGTTTGGCAAAGTCGAGATATATGACGTCTATTCTATTGCCATGATCAACTGTTTTGGTTCACTGTTCGGTGGCTATCAGTAGACCTGTGGTGCACGAACAACGCTATCAAACTCCGTGTTGTGCATTGGAGAAAAACTCACGAGAAGTGGTGTACTTATAAGTTGAGTCGCATGCAAGGGTCTCCAAAATTTTTCAGACGCTCGACAGCAAATCAATTGATCTGTAATCACCGAGACAATCACGTCCACCAGGCTTGAAAACGATTGTGATACTGGCAAGTTTCCATCTGCTGGGTACTGTATACTGAGGAAGGGATTGTGTAAACAGTAAGCTAAGTGGATCAGCAAGCTGTTCGGCCGCTTTTGTGAGGCCCTGCGAAGCATACTGTTGAGGCCAGGGGAGCTTTCCCTAACGCACCTGAGTTTAGTCAATGCAACCGTGGAGGGATTACCTTTGGTGTAAGTGCCATCAATTTCACTGTCAGGACAAACCTAAGGAACTGTTGGTGACTGCGCGGACACACTATTGTGAGACTCCGCGAGAAGATCGGTGGCTTCCGTGTCAGACCTAGTGAAGCCTGATGGGTCCAAGAGTTGCGAATCTCCAGCTCTCGTCTTGCGAAGTGATGCTGCCGATCGGAGGAGGCTATTTGGGTGGGCAGTGGGGCGTTCTGTAAGAGGTTGCTGCCAATAAAGTCGGTCACGCCGGATTAGCGATAGAAACCGGTTCCTCATGGCAGCGCATGTTTTTTGGTCAGTTTCAGATCCTGATACTTGATTACATGTCCAATCATGCCGCTTACTCGGGATAAGTTTGAGTGTGCTCGAGCGGGCTTGACTAAAGGGCCTGTTCCGCTTGGTGCCTGATAAGGGTTTAGATTCACAACAGCTGCGGAAAGAATGGTAGTTAATTTCTCAGAGGTTGTCTACAGGATGAATGGGATGAATTTGACCCGGGTATGTGTTCCAAAGTAGTTCATTTTCCGGAAGTTTCTGCAATGTTTAGCCGCTCAGCTAACTGGGTTCGTGCTGCGAATAAAGTCGAATATAACGACCGCGTTGTCACTGAGGCCTATTGGTGTGGTAATTGCAAGGTTTCCGACTATCAGCTCTTCGGTAATGAATGAGCTATCCAGCCGTGATGGACTGTGGTCAGTACGCTACCGAGTGAAACCGGAGATGTGTTGTGTTAAGCATAATGCTCTGGCTGTGTGAAAAAATCGTGTAGACAGAATTTTCAATGGCTTAGTATAAGAAATTCAAAAATTTAATACCAGGCATGTTGAAGCCGCCTATTAAGAAAATATGGGAAAATCATAGGGCGGATGAAACCTCTACTCCGGGTAATAAGAGCTCCCCTTTTGAATTATCTGAAGATGGTGGATAATGGAGAACCCCTAATAGCCAACCTTCGGAACCATTTAGACGAGTCGGGCATCAAACGGTTCCTTGGGTCGCTGCAAATACGGAATCGTTGAAGAGGAAAGCCTGCACAGAATTGTATACATGAAGGGTCACTTCTTCTCTTTTATTTTTTCTGTCTGTACGGAAGATAGACATATCCTCTAGAGCGAGCTTAGAGTCATGGTAGGAAGCTCTGAGCCACGACCGCGTTAAAGCAACAATCCGGGGCGTTGCGTGAGAACAAATTTCACGGAGCTGTTATATTTTATCCACTAAGCTAGGCGCATTGGTGCACATGCTTTTAACAGAGTTGAGGGTAAACGAATGATCGTTATTCCGGGATGGTGCGTGAGGTAGTTCATTCGAAACGCAACGCTTCTGGAGGCCGCTGACCCCACAGGAACCGCCTGTGATGAGTTTTTTGAATCAATCAAATCCTCAGTGGGCACCACCTGGCGACTAGTACACATGCGGTTATTAGCTTTTGGCAAGTCCCGTTCCTCTTCAGAAAGATCGGGGTGAAGCAAAATCCCGCCAGGTATAAGGTTACGTCAGTGGCGGAACCGCTCCACAAGGTGCAATGCCATCTCTGGCGAAGTGACAGTAATTTGGAGAATTCGTGGTCTAGATTCGCCCTGCTTCGACTTAAGGCGCAGGATGCGGTGAACACGTTGAACTTGAATGTTGGTAAGTTCAGGAGCAGTTGACATGAGTCGCCAGTGATTCCTGCCAAGTTCCAGTTCGTCGCTGTTGGATTCAGGGACACCCTTAATGATTACATTGCTACACCATTCAGGGTTTCCAGTTTCATTCTTAGAGCTTGTGCCTATGGCGTCCAGCCCATGGTATGTAGGATACGCTCGGGTCTCAGAGTTGTCTAGCAGCTTGTGTGTTGCTAGGAGAACGTCTTCAGTCAAATTGGATGACGAAATTATGACCCTTGCTAACCGAGGTTTGCCAGGATGTGGCGAATCCGGTTCCCTTGCCAACCTTGTGATGGAGTTCGGATCACATAGGTTTATTTCCATTTCAGTTCAAAGACTCCCCCACGGCTCTCGGTCTTTCATGTCGCGGAGCTTCAAGTAACTAGCAGCACATTCAAGAAGGTCCCGAGCAATTGCAGAATCCTCTGGAGCAGGACAGTTTGGCATTTTAGGGGCGACAGCGTTGGTGCCCTTGGAGAATTTCGCCGGAATTTTGCCGTCTTTGACGTAGCTCTTTCGAGCAGCAATATTGGGCGTTTCAGGTTGGGCCGAGCAAAGAACCTCTAAATAAAGCACTGTTTATTTGCTCACCGCAGGTGGGTTGTGGGCAGTAATAGGCATAAGCGGTTTCGGAACAGTCGAGTCTTTTGTGGTAAAATAACCTTTTTTTAATGCAGAGTACTACGTATGTCAAATGACGCCCATCATTATGTTATCTGCTATCGACTTTCCACTCGCTTCACATTCTGAATCACTGAAATAAGTGTACCTAAATTACAAGTCCACAAATCGGTTAGAGAAGACTACTGTTCTATCCACACGCAGCATTTTATGAGCACCAATCAGAATAGTGAAGGATGTACAAGTGCTGCCTATTGACACTCCACGCGGCAGCGTTTACACAGTTATGTCCGACAAACATTCACACAGGAAACAGGTTCATAGCCCACCTATACGTTTGTGGGTATGTGAAAACCACCTTCGTATGTTTTCACCCTGCGGCTACTGGTAAGTATTTCTAGATGAATACTGAGCATCCCGTTGGAGTTGTGTACACACGAAACGTTGGGAGAAACAAACTACGTCTCATCTGTAGGCTTCACAATTGCATTGGAATCTCGTCTCATCATTTGTGTTGCCCCCTCAGCTTTGAACTCTCTCAGAGAGCACACATCACTTGCGTATTATGAAATATCGATTCCTACATATATTTCGGTTGTATGCAGGGGAAACTAATACCAGATTTCGTTGGTTAGTATATTCTAGAATTATCTGTTAAGTTCTCAGTCGTGGCGATATACTGCAGCAAATATCTGCTGGTGTCGCATATTTTATCTACAAATTATTTCCACAAAATTATCAACATCCCATAAGGGTTGCTGCTGGAAAATTACATAATACATCATTCGTCCAAGTCAACGTGTTTTCACATTTAACAGGTAACTTGCGTCACTCGAGCGTTCGCAAATATCTCTTGTGCAAGAAAGCTTCTATGGTCTCTGAATACCCAACAATTTGAGCTGAATAAACGAGTCGCGATATTCTCAACCCAAAGTGTACATGACAAAATAGCGCACACAATTGATATTTTTCTACTCAGATGTTATCAGGTTGGTCTTAGAACATGTCGTCCTAGCATTTAAACCATACCAGTCAGGCGTCTCAATCAAAGACTGAAAAGTTTTGTTACCGTGTTACAGGAAAAATGTCAACTAGCGTTCTTCGGCCGACAAACTGAGTCAGTAGAATTAAAAGTGGGTCGGTGATCATGAAATTACTATCTTAAGTGGACTGTGCCAAATATGCGAGCCAAACTTTTTTCAGCTTTTCGATCTCTTTTACTTCAGGTGAACCAAAATAATCCGAGCATACTCTTGAGAAGGCTGCGTCCTCGAAAACGGGAGTGCAAACATGGAGTTCTGGTCAGTTGCCACGTTCTAGTGTGAGCAATTAACACGGCGGCGCGTAGAAACTTCAGATGCCACGGAGTCATATAAAGTCTAAATCTGTTGACTAACTGGTGTTGGCGTAAGTTCATTCCACGATGACCTTTCCATGGATGTTAGCGACCGATAACAACTCCACTCGCATGTTGCATGCTGGGCTGTGTGCCAGAAGCCTGCTTGTCAAATTCCAGAAGCAAAGCGGAAAATCCTCCGGAGAAGGCTGTTATCTACAGCCAAAAGCAATTTGTAAGAGCTACTTGCATATTATGTTCTTCTTTTCTTTAAGTACACGAGTGAGACAAAATTCGCATTTCAGGAGAATGAGCTACCACTTGTGCCAGTCATGCAACGGTCATCTTAGCTGACTGTAAATCGACGAACGTCGAACGGTCCATCTCCGTTGCGACATTCTGATGATCACTACTCATGAAAAGCCAATAAAATTATAACCGACTCGATCGCATGTTGGTCTTCGGTGGTTGATGTCATTTAGAGTGCTTGCAAAAACCGGCAGCAATCTATTGCGGTCGCTTACGGTGCGGAAAGCAACCTCTTCCAACTCAACGACTTTTACGGGTTCAGTTTGTTTGAGTATCACTGTCTATAAATCCGGTGGTTGTTAAAGAAATTCTGGTCAGCGCAGCCACTAATTTACCTGTGGCACATTTCCTACTCAAAGTAGTAGCTTATCTGCAAGATCAGCACGTGATTGCACGTGTCTCCACTACTGTAAACCGCACATTCTATTGATTTATGTGGGTTCATATACGGCGAACGTGATGGAAGGTGTAGCGACGGTGGTGAAATGATGCAGAAAGACCGTCGAACTTATCCGAAGAGCTCACGTTACTGAAATAGTCATTCTGGTTCAAGCGCATAAAGTGGAATTTACGAACGGCGAGTGAGGCTGCGGCGAACAAGAATCCAAGAAAAAAAGCTGAGTTAAATGAGATCACTTAAAGTTTCAAAAATAGCAATGCAGAGAAACGCTCATTAAGGCCGCTGCTTGGGCAGCTGCGCTGGATTCCATTCCAGATGTGCCACAAAAATGCATGCACCATTCGCAAACCAGTGGGCCCTGAGCGCCTGGGTATCCAAGTTCTACCAAATTTTGCAGATGTTTCAATCAGTCTTGCCACTTTGGGTGACAATCTGCAGTAGGGTGATGATCCCGCTTCAGAATTTCATGGCACAGCTGTTACAATCATACATTCGTTTGCAAAAGCCGCGGGATAGCAAACCTGATGTGGTCGTATATGTCAGGGTTGGCACAGAGGACACCAAATTTTGTGGGCGGTTTCTCGAGTGGTTTCCGGTTTGTAGTAAGTTAGTCGATTTCAGCACTCCAATTGATACTCAGCGTACGCTTGGAGAGTAAATTATCCTTGTTTATTTCTATCGCACTCACTGTCTGCCCAGAAAAGTCGACACTCTCAAGGACCTCATGGCCATCTGACAGGAATTTACCTTCGGGGAATCCTCCCCAAAACTGGAGTGACGCCAAACTGTAAACAAGGTTGATTGCCGAGGGTGCATCCAGCAAAGAAGACAGACAATAGTCAGTGTGAGGTTCCGTATGAAAGGCCATCTTAATACATCTGTCTGAACGATTCCGCTGTTTTCTTCAGGGTGAAACTTACAAAACCGACGGACAAGATAGCCCCGAATCAATGTATCGCCATCTATTTATCAGATTCAGCCACGAGATCACATTGAGGCCACTGAAATATCCTAAATACGTCTTAGTTTGCTTCGGGTACATAAGATTACAAAAACACCCCAATATTTGTTGATTCCTAAATCGCATGGCCCCCAAGACCTATCGGCAAATCTGAGATCTGAGGGGTGAGATACAGTTTCTGTAATAAGTGATCGTTCAGAGACCCGAAGCAGTATCTTGCAGAGCGATACAATACCACATGAAATTAACCAGGTTTTTTAAGGTTAAACACAACGTGGTGTGACGAATACCACTTCAGTAGGTGGTTTGAAGTTTTGTCCACTTTTGTTGCAAGAGGAAGTGGAAGCTTATTACCA
Source organism: Paragonimus westermani (assembly GCA_008508345.1). Classification (NCBI taxonomy): domain Eukaryota; kingdom Metazoa; phylum Platyhelminthes; class Trematoda; order Plagiorchiida; family Troglotrematidae; genus Paragonimus; species Paragonimus westermani. The sequence continues at coordinate 70,876 of QNGE01003959.1, forward strand.
TGCACTATTGATTTGAAAGGCAACTTTACGGCAGTAGGATTCAGAAAAATTTCGGCGTCCGCGGCAGTTCCATGTTTATCAAAAATCGCCACAAATGAACTCACAATCATTTACCCGGAGCGTTCTTACTATCCACTCGCTTTTCGAACCAAATTAAGTCCGGTGTTAAGGTTAGTTGATGTAAACGTTACTTCATGACGTCCACTGATTTCTCGAACTACGCTCGGTCTACTCACAAAGTCAGTCGATAGTATGGATCTTGAATAGTTGCACCTACGTTGTAGCGAGCGTCTACAAGCTATGAGCTCGCTCAGCAACCAATTCACATTAGAAAAAAGACGATCGCGAGGACGTATTTTTAATGAAGTGTTAATGTACAAGAAATGACTGGAAGCTGAAGGAAGTAAAACAACAGCAGACCTCGGTATGCGCCAAAGTTTGTAGCGACTATAATAAATGATATTTTGATAGTCGCA
>QNGE01003960.1:0-71344 GCA_008508345.1 Paragonimus westermani
TGTTGTTGTTGTTGTTGTTGCAAAATGACCATCAGCGCTTCTGCGGTTATTGACATCACAAATTCTCACTGCAAAATAGAGAAAGAACCCGTCGCCAGTTGTTATAACTTGATCCTACTGAACACGAAAAACTTCTACGAAAAACGGGGAACGAATAACGTGAATAAAGCCCCTTTCCGATTAGTCACCCCAAACCGCGATCGACAAGAACCAATGAGAACACGGACAAAGCAGACTCCGGATAGCGATGTATTCGGCCACCAAACGCTTTGCGAATTTGCATGGGAAACTGGTCTGTATTTATAGAAAGTCATTGACCATGCTGTAGCGTGAGCGCGCGAAGAAATAGTTGAATCCAACGCTGAAGCATATCTCAGTAACGGCTTATGTTATCCGATTTTTGACAGCAGATTCGATTTCTACGGGTCAGGTTTACCCTGGCCCTAACACCTTTTCTCTTCCGATACAGGGTTTACTTTTTCTTCATGATTGCGTGTCAGTTAAACATTTTTTGAACTTCTTGTGTATTGCTGTCTATTTTTGCACCATTGTAAACGAAAATGGTGTCATAAGCATATATATATATACCTTCAGGTTGTAAGTCGGTTACCGGAACGTAGTTCCGCACATCCGTGTTGGCCGTTTATCCCTGCTTTACAGGGCGTGGTCAACACTAAGGTTGAATAAGAACTGACAGCCCGAGCAACCTTGGTAAGTATCGTTTATAATGTTAAAGGACGATGGTAATCCACTGCATTTCGTCATTATGCCTGATTTTTGGCCATTGGGCGCCTTGAGTATGTTTCCCTGCTTTCCTTTCACACCTCTCCTCCAAGTCGCCTACCCCTGGAATGTGTGAAGGACCAACGAATGTCTGTAGATGTACTTGGGGCGGTGTTCTGACAACTGGCGGAGCGTAAAACTCTCATTCCCGCAGCTGTGACTTGAGGCAATTCCGATACTTCACATGTTGGATCAGCCTATAAAGGGCCACAAAAATCAGTTTTTGGTGTTGTCATAGTCACCCGTATTCCTCGATACTTGTTGCGAGGACTGTTCTTCATGATGTTTCACTAGCCGGTTGTATAAGGTTGCCCTTGTGCGTGAACTTCATTTCTGTTGTACGGGAGATGTCCAATCGTCACGGGCTACTCACACGGCCGTAAGACGAATATATCGACGTATATGGCCGGCCAAACTGCTGGTTGAAAGTGCCCCAATCATTGTCCTGTTAGCCGTTGTAGATTGTGGACAAGTCCAGTGTAAACTTTTCAAACCGTCTTGTTTGCGTCCGTTTTTTATCGCCAGCGGCTTGTATGTTGGTATGTTTTGTCAATTGTCCACCAGGATATCAGTCCTCTAAAAGTTACTTCATCTATCCGGATTTAGCCATTGTGCGATCTAGCTTCGGTTGGTTCAATGGAGTGACGTGAGATGTAACGAGCTGGTAATGATGCGCACACCGTGGTACTTGCTTCGTGTGTGTTTGTACTAATATGACTCTACGTCAGTAGACAGCAGATTTGGTAAGTCACAGTCAGTTTTGTTCGTTTTCTTTCTTGTTGGGCTCAGCTTCTGGCCTTAGTTGTTCACGAATCCCTCACCACCTGTCTAATCAAGAAATCCCTCAACAGGCTTGCTGTTTCCTGTGATTTCAACTTGGCAGGAATTCCCGATTGTGGAGTCCTTTTTTGAATCAACGGGGCATTCACTGTCAACTTTCGAGACTGTCAGGAACCTGAGATTCACCCACAGCCGAATGTGACTGTTCGTTTGTTATGATAATTCGGTCGTTCTTAACGTAAGGTCACTGGCACAGTGGCCAGCATCGTTACCTCACGGAAGCGTGACCGGAGTTCATATCCAGCCGTGGTAACAATGTGCGCTACTGATTAGCTCTAAGAAGAGCGAAAATTGGACTTGTTGCTTCTCCTCAAATGCGATCGGCTAAAGAGTGTACGTAACAATGAAGGCCGCGATCACGTATAGGTCATGTTCAGTGGATCTCAAATATATATTTTAATTTCCTAACTCTACCCATCTTTGTTTCGCAGATGCCGGATGTTCCGAATGTGACCGCTTTCGTCTTGACCGGCGTCTTTTTCACACCCTTGGAGGTGCTCTACACTCTCTTATTCTGTCTCTGTGTGTTTTGTACGGTCTATCCTCCCCTGGAGTTTGTTGCCGCTGGGGTTACACTGGAAAATATCTTCAGTTCATTATTGGGCAGCGAGAATTTGTTCTTTTTCGAGTACCATATTCGAAGGACTACCATGTTACGAGTGGCCTGTTCGTTTTACATTCTGTGTAAGTAAATGAATACGTTAGACATATTCTCCGTGTTGCCGTACTGTGATTGTGTTAGGCGTCGATTTCTTTCTCCTCCAGGACAGTCTACTTTCGATTCCGACCTTATCACACCCATCATTTTTAAAGAGATACTTAAACAGACAATCCTAGTTTGTGGTACCACTTTTTCATCTTTGGGACACTAATCCCATCAAATAAGTTGCGTCCACACGGACCACCGGGGCTTTGGCAAGTCACATTGACTGCCTTAATAATGTCGAAGGTGAGGCTTCTGTTACAAAATAGACTGAAAGACCGGCCAGTGATTCGAAATTTGTCTGCTTGACTGTTGTACATGAAACCCCCCATGCAGGATTCGTGAAAAGCAAAGCTCCAGTCAATTCTCATCTGTGATTGGGACGGCCGTATAAAAGTAAATGACGATTAAAAACTTGTTGAGGTAAACATAAACAAGGGACTGTCTCCGGGGCGATGACTAGCAGTACTTCTACGTTGTTAGTTCCACAAACAAACTAGGTCTTTGGTAGTCAGTGGTGATTGGACGGGACCAGTAGAAGGGGCATATTATTTCACAGATTGAAGGGCCGTGTTTGGCCGATGGAAAAATAATTCTTGAATAAACTGCTTTCGAACACCCAAATCCAGGTGGCGTAGTGAGGTTGCGCCCGCTTCGGCTGTCTACAGGATGTAACAATTGACGTTTCAGCACGTGGTGATATAGACCCCTGGTGTGCGATGCAAGACACTCCATCGGTGGCTGTATATACCACAGTTTATCAGATGAGTCAGGATTGGTGTGTTGCTTTCTTTTCCTGCTAGAAGCAACGCGTGGAGCACTGCTCGCGGATTCTTTCAGATTGGCACCTACTGGGGGATTTGTTTGTGCTGTATCACAGGAAGTCAGAGGAATGAATTAAGAACAAGGCAACCTTATTAGGCACTCTGTCTTCAGACTAGGTGGTACCGCCGAGTGAAATGTGACAACAGCGTTTGCAGCAGAACAGGTCGTGTTGATGGCACTTGCTATTAGACGTGCTATCAACCTTGCCGCTGCGTTCCCTGTAAATGGCAATGGCAAGTAGACATTTTTTATATCAACTCAGTTCAGCAAGGGTTGCGGTTGTCGTCTTTTGTATAGTATTGTTGATAGAAGCGGGACTGACGAATTTGTGAGACATTCGTAGTACTTATGCCTGTCGGGAAAAGTTCGTCAACACCATCGAAATTGCAGATCATATGAGGTAGTATGGAGGAGAGGAGGTAAAGACTAAAGGTCGAGACATGAGACTAGTGAGTGTAGAGACTCGTCCATGGAGCGTCATTGACATCTACCTTGAACCATATCAGCTAGCTTCCCCAGCCAGAGGTGTTTATTATCCTTTAGGCCACAGCCAGTAAGCTGGGAACACTACCGAGGCAGACTCTCGCACCAGCGTCTTCATGCCCCGGACCCAAGTCATGTACTGGCCACAGGACATCTGTTTCCAGGCATTCTTCGCAAACAGAACACTGTGACTCACAGTGGGTTGGTCTTCTTAGAATGTATTCGAGCTAGCGAAGCTTGTTAGAAGAGATTGTTATGCCCATGTATTAGTAGAGTCTGTCCGTTCTCAAGACACCCTGGCGAACTCTGTTACTAATGACACGGTATTCTCATCTCACACCGCTAGCACCTCGAGGGCACTGATGGTTGAAAACGAATACTTTGTGCGCATCCTCAATGCGACTGACCAATTTTCCCAGCCGTACAATAAGACCTCTTACACTGGTATGCACTAGACCTTTCATAGGAAGTATGAGATCATAACTACTCAATAAATGGCGTACGTTGGCTATTATTGCTTTGCAATAAGTATATCGGGTGAAGGTGACTATCGCTAAAGGACAGTCAGCTGTCTTAAGCATTCACCACTTGCAGTGGTGTTCGCCATGGGTGTCCGATTTTCTCTCCTTGTTCTGGAAGATGCGCTTGAGGAATCCAATCAACTTGGTTGTGAGCTTCTTCCTGAAACTAGATTGATGGAGCTGGAGTATGCGGATAACATCGCCTTACTTAGCCCCTCTACCGAAGACAGCAGACCGTACTGGAAAAGATGAGTAACCGGGCTGGCTTGTATGGTATGCGCTTTGCACCTTCAAAGCGTAAAGTGATTCATCGTGGCTGGGGCATTTTCACCCCTGCTTTTTCAGTGGAGGTAATCCGCTCGAAACCGTGGACAGTCACATACTTGGGTAGCACTATCTTATCAGCCTATAGTATTTGTGATGATATTCCAGCGAGGGCGACAGGGCACCAGTTGCGTTTACAAACCTGCCTCATCTGTGTTATCAGAAAGACGTTCGGTTGTCGCTAAAAGTTAGGGTATATAATACTCGCCTGCCTTCTGCGGTTCGGAAACGTGACTTATTCGCGACGAAGATATCAACAAGCTTGCTGCGGTCGACCATTGTTGCCTCTGTCATTTGGCTCATATTATTTGGACTGATTACGTGAGCAATTCGACCGTTCGCAGGCACGTGTTCCTGAACGATCGGGATGCGCGACCATTTGATCAACTCTTCACGTCACACAGCCTGTGGTGGTTGAGTCACGTACGCCGTATGACATTTAGTCGTGTACCTTACCGGGCATTATATACGAAGGCCACCAAAAATGGGGTGAAACCGGATGGTCGTCAAACAACAATGTTTTCAGGGAATATAGGACCCTGACTGTTGCATTGAGCAAACTGGGTAGGCGTCGCCTGTGTAGCTGGGGTCCTCATAGTCACTTAAATCGTTAGCTAGAAACGCTATCCGAGATGATGTGCCACACTCAATGGCGTACCTGCGTTAAAACCACTCCCAGTTATCTCTCAGTCTTTTATTAATTTTCAACCTTCTTAGTAACGTTTTCCTCTTCCAGTATATTCCGCGTCACTGTTAATTTGAGCGGCGCTCTGAGCCACAGTATCTTCTGGTAAGGTTCATGGCTGTTATGATGTTGGTGTCCCGTTTGTCTCAGCCGTTTATTTACGCAATTTACTGCGTTAATGTTGGTGGATAACGCGGCTTATTTTCTACCTTTGGTCCGACTTTACCTCTTTTTTAACTCTCAGTATACTACTTCATGATGCGTTGTCTGTCCGAGACGGTTGTACTCGCCAGCCCAAACGTTCACCCACCTTTCACATTATGGGATATTGTTCTATGGATTGGAATCGCATGTGTCACATGCATCTGCTCACATACCTACCTTGTGTGGTATGCAAGCGGGAAGTGGTCTGGACATCCAACAATCATCAATCTGCGGAAGCTGGCCAACGGCTCTTCTGAAAACAACGGAACTGAAAATTCCTGTGAAGAGCGGTAAGTTTATTTTATCCATTATGTACACCCGCTTTCGAATGCTCATCAGTACTGCAATCTGCATAACGAAGCTGATGGCTCCTCGATTGCTGGTTCTGCACACAGCACCGCTTGTGATGGGCGATTGTTAGAATAACTTTTTACATTTGCACATTGTCAAGGCTGCATAGTTGTCACTCAGTGAGTAATTATTTGTGTTCCCAAGCGGCACAGTGATGTAGTCTATCATTACGTCGGCATGCGCTGTTACTGACAGATTTCTGTTATTTTCAAGATGAAATCCCATGACTTGTGAAGTTGACTAAACGCAGACACAATCATCCTATTGGCAGACGGCCTGAATGTTAAGTTCGTTCCCTTGCTCTTGTTCTGGAACAGAAGCGGTTGAGTAGCATGCTTGATGTTCTGGCGTAACACATAGTGAAAGACTGTCACAATTTAGTTCATCTCATTTTCTGTTTTTAAGGTACGCCGTTTTCTTCATACGCGACCCGACTACGTAAAACTGGCTGAAGGTGATGTTCCCCGTAATAGTAATGAAGGGTATCCTAGACCAAACACATGTATCTAAAAAGAAAAGAAACTTTGGTAGACGAGATTAAATGTTCGGGTAGGTAGTGTTGTGAATGCACGCAGATCATCGGCTGGGACCCGCTGTCTCCCGAGATCTCCTTTATGGCTTGGCAATTTACAAATCGATTTCAACCAAGTGAACAGTTAGAATTTTCATGTTTAAGGACGACGTCGTTGCGCGACTACTTCACGGTCCTACCCAGCGGTTGGTGAGTTCGGTGACTGATGCGTAAAACCCCTAGTGTGTGTCGAGAACAAGTGATCCGACCATTGTGTCGTGTGAATTTACATTATTTTACTAATCTTCCGTGTGTTCGAAGGTTTTGGAAGTATTGCTTGATGTTGAATAATTAACATAGCCAACGGTCGTAGCTTTGTTCACACCTCTGTTGCCGGTAAGCCACGTTTTCGACGCACATAGTAAACTAGGTCGCGCACGTGCGTTATGCTCCCTTGCTTTCACCACGAACCAGATTTTTTCCCCACCGTAGATGACTTAATTAGGCAAGAACGTCACATTCCCATCGACGGTACAAGCTGAAAAATGGTTCTCCCCAAGTATGTGAAACAGCCCACCATCTCCATCCAACTGCCAGAGGGATATATCAATCCACCATGTTGATTGCATCCACCCTACACAAAACACATGGAGGCCCACTCTATCCGTTCCTGCTAAACATCACCATAGATGACATTCTGGATGATTCAGTCGAAGAACCTGATGAAGTCCCATCTCTGACTAACCGATGTGCAGCATTCGGTCGGCGTTCTTCCCTTTAATACCTCTGCCGTTGTTGGGCGGATGGTACCAAATAAGATTACGGACTGGTTTGGTCGGTATGGATTGCGCTTCGCACTTTCGAGATATTAACCGTTTCTTAAAATGTGCGTTGTCTCCACTGCAGAAGGTGGTGGACCGTTTGACATTCTGGACTGATGCCATCTCATCGGCTTTTACTTTTGATGGTGAGAAGCCGACGACAATAACGGAAGGCTTTTGCTGCCTTTGCTACTCTTTGTCTCCCATGCCGTCCGAATGCCGCCCGGTAGTCGTTGCAAAGAAGGGCGCGATCCACTTTGTTCTGATCTTCGAAAGTGTGGACTGTTTGTATCATAGACGCCATCAAACCACGTTAGTTAGCATTAATTGAGGCGATCATTTGAGCACTGTAGTTGTCGGCTAGCTGGCATTCTCAGAAGCTTCTAATGCGCGATTACCGGGTCAAACTTTACAGATCCCCAATCTGTGATGGCTGGGTGACGTACTCCGTACACTAGCTAAGCGTTTATTGTACAAGACGTCATGCGCCGAGTAAATCAGCGGATCTTTTGAACCATAAGGAGGTTAGCTAACAACGTTTCCATGGCGTATAAGAACGCGTTGGTTAGGGTCGGCATGCCAATTGCAATGTCGAGCAGGTATAGTCCTCAGCCTGACGATCGCGACCGCATTGGCAGATGGATTCCTGTTAGCAGTAAACTTTGTGCCATCAGCTTAACAGGATTGGTTAAGATCATGTCCAGATACAAAGTCATCAGAATTATTTGTTGTATCTGTTTATCCTCCAACTGACTGTAGTGACGTGGATGTTAGGAGCACCTTTTACACAGATTTGGCCGCCAGCCCCCTTCAATAGGCATATGCTTCTGACACTGTCATTTTATCTGTAGATGTAAACGCCCAGGTTCGATATTCGACCATCTGCGTTCGATCGCCGGCATCGGGTGACACTGACGAGTGAATAACGAACAGGTTAGAAAGCGAGTATTTGGTAATGACTGCCAAGCGGGTTCTTCTGTTCACTCCTTACATCTACATAGACTTAGGTGTCCAGGCCATATACCGAGAATGTCAGCTAGTCGTCTGTCACATCGAGCACCCTTTGCCAATGTTGCGACCGCCTGGTTTATTGTGCGCAGTAAAAAGGCTTGGCGTAAAGGAATAAAGTCGTTTATCAAGGGGTTGTCTATTGTAGATCGGGTTCATCTGCCATACTGAGAACCTCACGATCCACAGACTCGGTGGATGGAAACATCAGGACTGGTGGCCTCTAGTCGAGCTCAATGGCGTGAGTGTTGTTGTTTGGCCGAGTCGTCTGTGAAATGAGTGCAGTTAATGACGCAGGGCAGTGAAAGCCGTAAGAAAGCTGTTTTGCGGATGACCCCTTAATGTCGCCTATATTTCAGTTTTTTGTTTGCAAGGTGATGCACCTTGCTTCCGAATGTTTGAATGTGGATTTAGCTGTTTTCCTCGTGATTTTAATTTATGGAGGAGAACCAGTGATATGTGCATTCCATGATAGTGATAACTATGTGTATGTAAAACCATCAGTGGTAAATAGATATTTGTGTATAGCATATTGTTCTGCCGCTTTGGTTCTCCTCCAGGCTACCTGCTTTTTCAACAAAAGACCAACACCCCGCTCTTAAAATCAGTTGAATGTATTGTGATCTACGATGCTAGCCACTGGCTTGTCTGCACTGCTGATTAGTACACTTCGAACGACGGTTTCGTTGATTATTCGGCATCCAACAAACCACTGAGTGGTATTTCCCTTTGCTGCATTCCGTGGTCTCGTATAACATCAATTTTTTGCACCCCCGCTTGCATTGTTTTGACTGTTGATGACGTCCTTGTTAACTATCAACACGGAAATGTTAAAATTGCCTTCTGGGAACGTATAAAGACCTGGCCGTATATTTTTGGCCCCAAGCTCTGTCGAGTGCCTGTGGAGTTAGAGCAGTCGTCTGTGGCAATATTTCCGAGAACAGTTTAGATTGAACGCTTCTAATATATTACCGAAGGAAATGGACCAGTTAAGAGATTGATTGTCATTACAGTCTTGGTTTTTTGAAATTTTCAGACTGGTTACCTCAGTTGAGTACTTCAGCACAGTACAATTTACCGCTCTGAGGTCGGCAGGAGCCCAACCCTGAGCTCATCGTTTGGGATGGCACGTTTGAATCGCTTAAAATATCCATTTACTTGGGGTTTTGTGACCATCTGCGACGACACTGTAACATCAGCTAAGCACCGAATGTTAAGGAGCGTAACTCGTCAGCACCCACCGCTGCCGAACAGTTTCTTCGTCTGAACGGTTTTTGTTGTATCACGCTTGCCACTTCATATGGTCAAATATATGTAAGCATGTTATATATGAGTAAATACAGATGTCGTTAGGTATAAGTATATGAAATGTGGTTCTATCTTTGGTTACCGGTCGTTATGCACTATTGCAAATCTGATCAAGTTGCTGTGTAAACAAAGTGGTGATTATCTGGCTTATTTTTGGAATAAACAAGCTCAACATGCTGGTTATTGCGCTCAACTCAGTAACTATAGACTTCGGCGACCTGAACGTGTCTCGCAAATGTCAAACCATCACCTGAATCATTGTGCGATGTCATGTCATTTGTCTTGGTTTCTATTATTTTACTCGTTGTGGCACCTAATCCAAACTGTGTTATTCTTTGTTTGCATACTTTATATACCTTTCTCAGCCATGCAATGAGGGCCTATTCTAGTCTGAGCTTAATTAGAGGTAGCACTGGATTGCCCAACATCTTAGTTCCACTCTTCACACGAATGTGACTTTCGCTTCCTGTCATCAGCGTCCTCGCTTCCTGGCGAATAATATGAATATTACACTACTTCACGCCCTACATCATGGTTTGAACTCCAATTACAGATGGCACTCTTTTGTATCGAGTATCAATGCCGAATGTCGTCGTCCTACCAATTTCGTCGCCAGTCACGCCGGATTGACCAACAGCTGGCCTGGTCGACGTTTGATTGTGACAGATTCGTGGATACTGTTGTCACATTTCACCAAATTCCATGTAGTCCGACAATCTCCTGACCAGATGGTGGCCGTCTTGGTTTCCACTTCCTCTGTGCTGGACACTGGCTCACTAACCGAAGGCGGGCGTCCTGCTGGAGAAAGTCTGGGCACTCAGGTCATGGTAACTGTTCGATTGGCCGACGTCAACACAGGTGCTTGTCTGCTGACATTCAGGTAACTGCGATTGCGAGTGTTATATTTTCACGTAGTTGTGTACATGCTTACCTGGCTCCCCTGTATGATTTAGATTCCGTTGTGAAGTATCATTTATCTGCCCTACTCGCTGTCTCAGTTGCCTGTAGAAGTTCAATTGTTTGATAGTTCTGATCGGATTGTGTTAAGTCAAATTGATGCACAGCCTTTGGAAATCGTACTGTTCAGGTGCTGATGATTCGTTTCACGACCTTCCTCGATTTGGACGGTTCACATATCCCCTCATCAATGAAGCGTTTCACAGGGTGTCTGAAGTATGCTACTCTTCTGTGAATGTCGTAATGCCGTACATGTTGTTTGGGCTTGCCGCTTTCCTGTGGTAATTTTTACGAACTCAGCAATACAAGGGAACCTCGATAGTAACGCCCTACCCCTCGGTTTTGGTTGTATGGTACCATAAAGTGAGACGTTTTCGTTGGTGTACAATCCAGTGTAGAGGTTATATCCCCAACCAGCAGGAATACCAAAAATGCACGCTCGACTGTGAGCTGCAATATCTACGGTATATATTTGCAAAAATACGCATGTTACAGTTCGTCATGTGTAAGTGCAAGTGTGGCCCTATGCCATTCATTCTGTTGCACTTGTGATCCAGGATTCTTTATGTTCACTCCTCAACTTTCTTTCACAAGTGTCATAGCTGTCATCGAACCCATGCAGCCACTTATTGCTATGGTCTCTGAGTTGAACATCCTCGTCTCTCCAATCTGCTGCTGAAGCTCGCTTTCTACTGTTGGTCAGAAGCAGGAATACTTCAGGTCGAACACATTTGAATCATATTCCAGTGAAGTATACCCGACTTTATGTTGTGAGTCAAGAAGGCAGATTACGCACGGATTGTTTATTCGGAAAATCAGCGCATGAGGTGTACGCTTTACACCACAACAAACAAGCTCACTTGCATGTAACATTAATTTAAGGACGTAACTGTTGCTACGGATTTCAGTGCCCCGCTCGTGTATGTAAAGAAAACCATTTCATGCCAAAGTGCACTGCAAAGTTTCTCGTATTTTTCTCGCGTTACTTCAATATCCCAAATACATGCTCGTGCCTGACTGCTGGATAATAGCGTGAATAGCATAGTGCGATCGCTCACCTTTATTACACCGGTAGAATGTCGGGGCCTATAAACTGTAGAGTCGACCCTCTGATTGCTTTGAGACGTTCAACCTGAAACTAAAATAAACAGAACTTACGGTTTGGGCTTCGTGTTTAACATGTTATTGATAAACACTCCTGAGGAAGGTCACCCGAGGTGGTTGAAACGTAGAGTATTACAACTTGCTCGTAACGTTGTGTTATTCCCAATCTGTTTATCAAGAACTTACGGTTGTTGAGGATGTCATATGGTGCAATCGTACCACGGCCGCTATACGAAAAGATCGGTTTTGCTTTCAACGCGGTCTTTCTCAGAAGCTGAAGCTGAATCGCAAGCTGTTTTACTATGAGGTTGCATCCCACACGGCGAGTAAGCTCATTTCAAGCCTGTGGTGAATTCACCACGAAAAATGCAGAGGCGGCTAACACTGAGTAAGCAGCATGTGAGTCTGCATAACCGCAAAGCGCGAACAAGTCCTGAGCACCCAGAGGGCAACTGAATTGAATTACACCAAATTTCTACGTCTCACGTCAGAACCAAATTAAAGAACCTTCTAACTGATGAGTAGCAGTGGATTTTAGTTTTCACAGAGGTTAAACATCACTCACAGTTTATCGCAGCTGTCTCGTTCCCGTAGTTTTTCCAGTCGCCCGGTTTCGAAAAGAGGCACTAGACTCGGGTTTCGCTGACGTTAGAGCTCGTCAGTAGAGATATCCTTGCCACGGCTGTGACTAGAATTCCGGCCACGTCTACATGAGGTAACCTTGTTGACCGCTGCGTCATTGACCTCACATCGGGCACAACCGAACCATCATAAGTGAACGCTCACGGTGAGACTGGACCTTGACATGGTTTGACGGCTTGCGCATCTCGATGACCTTTTGGGCTAAACTAATCAGAGTTACTCATACCAGGCAGGCCAACAGGTAGAGATCTGACAAACCACATTCTCCTGGTCCTCCAGGTTGGGGGTTGGAAGATGGTTGGCATCTCTTCCCGAAAAACGTACCATTTCTGGTACACCGCCACCCACCCGCTGCCTTGCGGTACAGGCTTTTGAGCCAAAGGATTTGGTTGGGAACCCTAATCGTTCTCCTGTCTAGGTCTAGGCGTCCTGGCAGTATCTCAGCCCACACACAATCATGAATCTTCACGACATAAACAATTCCATACTACATCGGCCGTCTCGCAGCATAAACCGGGTCGCCCTATCTGCTGCATACAGCAGGGTGGATATTTGGAAACATGCTACTGCTGACCCCTCCCCTACTGTCCTATCAACTTTAGCTCTCAGGCTCCTCGCGACCCCCAATTCTGATAACCTCTCTGCAGGTCCCACAGCAGATATAGTTAGTCGTAGTAACACTGTGCCGATAAGTCCCAGCTCTCGACACTCAGTCTCACACCTCCCTCGTCCTGTGCTTCGACCTAGAACGCAAATTAATATAGGAGCCTTCAACGTTCATACTCTGAAACAGATAGGTCAACAGGTTGTTATCGCACGAACGTTGGACTCGCCACATATTGATGTTTGCTGTATCTCGGAGACTAGAATCCGCGACAGTAGTCAAAGTATGGAATTGACAGCACCTGCACTTTCTACCCGATACTGGTTATGCACTTCAGGTGACTCTCCGGCCGAAGTTACAGGTCAAGAGGGAGTAGGTATAGTCCTGAGCACGACGGCCGCAGCCGCACTGATAGATTGGATTCCTGTTAATAGTAGACTTTGTATCGTCCGCTTGGCAGGTTCTGTTAGGGTCATTTCTAGACGCAAAACCGTCAGAAATCTTTTCGTTGTGTCTGCTTATGCTCCAACTGACTGTAGTGACGTCGGCGTCAAGGATGTCTTTTATTCGGATCTGGCCGTTCTCCTCCGGTCAACACGTGGTTCTGATATAGTCGTTCTGGCCGGAGATATGAACGCCCAGGTCGGCCGCCTTGGTGAGGCCGAATCTCGTCTAGGTGGCAGGTTTGGGATAGCATCGCAACGATCGGACAATGGCGGGCGACTATTGCAGCTGTGCGCTGAGCATAGGCTGTTTTTAGCCAGCACTAGTTTTAAGCATCGTGCACGTCATTGGTATGCTTGGCTCCCTTCCTCTCTGAATCAGACCTGGTCTCAGATAGACCACATAACTGTTAGTTATAGGTGGCGAGGTTCCATTCAGGATTGTCGTTCTTATTGGAGCACGTACTTGGATTCAGATCATGCGCTGGTACGTTGTCGTTTCGTACTCACTTTTGCTGAGCAACGATCCCACCGCCAGGAACGATTGGCGGTGGAGAAACTGATACTACTCTCGGTAAAGCATAAGTATCAAACCAGCTTAGAAACCTGTCTTAGTAGTTCTCACTCCGGAGATCGTGGTCGCTCCCGTACCCAGATCACACGGGCCATTCGTGAAGCAGTTACTGTGGCATGCGGCACGGGGGTACATGGAATGAACAAACACTGTATCTCGGAGAAATCCCTGGGGTTGTGAGAAGCCAGGCGGTACATCCCTTCTGGCAGTTCATATAACAAGTGTAGAAAAGATGTCCGTAGGAAACTGTAACGTAGCCTAAAGGCTGATTGTGAGGCTTGGTTATTGGAAAAAGTTAAGGAGATGGAGACAGCTTTTGCTTCAGGACACACTGTCAGACTGTTTAAGCTTATCCGTGCCACTGGTCTCAGGCGACCGTCTGTCAGTGAAGCTATCAGCGAGACAGATGGCACACTCATTTATAATAAGTCCAGAAGATTAGAGCGGTGGGCGGAACACTTTGAGGGTCAATTCAACTGGCCTCCTGCTTCTACCGCGTTGCCGCCACAAACTTGTAATGCAGTGCCATGGTCGGTAGACTTGGAAGTACCCACTAAGACTGAAGTCCGCAATTGCATTGCGGCTCTCAAGCGTAATAAGGCTGCTGGTCCAGATGACTTTGTGCCGACGCTTTTCAGAGAAGGGGGAGATGCGTTAGTAGAAGCTTTGACTCATGATGTATAGGTCACATTTTCACTCGCCGGCCAACAGTTGTATTTCTCGACTATAATGGTGCGTTCGATTCAGTGTATCCATCTACACTATTAGAGTCACTCAAACGCAGAGGTGTGCCGGCTAAGTACTTGAACATACTATCGGCACTCTATTCCCATACTTCAGCTCAGGTTAGGGTTTACGGTGAGCTGTCTGACAGTTTCGGCACCATGGGTGACGTACGTCAAGGCTGTCCGCTGTCAACATTTTTGTTTCATTTCGTCATAGACGAAATAATGGAAGATTTTCTCCGGCACTCTTAAGATGCCGGCGTGTTGCTTTTTGACAACTTTCAATCGGCACAAGTAATGTTAGACGCTATTTCGCGTTCTGCAAAATACTTCGGAATGCGCTTTGCAGCCTCAAAATGNCACTGCGACCTACTGGTGTAATGTGCGAGGTAGACAGATGATGACCTGACATGGGGAAATGAAGTCGTTCACGAAGGGGTTGGCCACTGTGGGTCGTGTTCGTCTGTCGGGCTTGGGCCCTCGCGACTCACACAGTCGGTGGCTGGAGATTCTATGTGAGATGGCGGCTGATTGAGCTCAGTGGCGTGAATGTTGTCGTTGTTTGGCCGGGTTGTCTGTGAAGTGGATGCATTTAATGACACGAGGCAGTAAAAACCGTAAGGAAGCTGTCTTGCTGATGACGCCTTACTCTCACTTGCAGCTGGGTTGTTTGTTTGCAAGGTGTGGGCACCTTGATGTTGAATGTTTGAATATGGACGTAGTCATTTTCAGTAGTTAGGTCCCTTCCTGTCGCCTTCTTTTTTCCCTTCTCTCTTCCTATACAGGGTTTGCTTTTTCTTCATGGTTGTGTGTCAGTTAAGCATTAGTGTGAACTACTGGTCTATTGCTGTCTATGATGATGGTGACGATGATGATGTTGATGATGATGATGAACGCTCAGCCACACTCGCTTCAATTTATATTCAGTTTATAGGAAAACCGAATTCCCCTACTACTCATCAGTAATCAAAATATTGCTCAACAGGTTAATGATTCCTGTGATTTCAACTTTGAGAGAAGTCCTGGTCGAGGGGTCGTCGATTATAGTTAACAGTTACTTTCTCTCCTCTCGAGGCTTTTGGACCATCAGAGTGTTACTCACAAACCCTCTAACTCACAAATCACCCGGTCCATCCCCTGTCGTTAGCAAGTATAGTGTCATTCACATTCTCCATGAAAACTGTGCTAACTGTCACCTTGGTGATACTAATCTGCTAGTGTCAATATCTGACCGAGACCTAAGGACCGTAGTAACAGGCAATTTGGCCTTATCTACAAGTCGTGCAACGGTGGCTAAAAGGGCGCAGATAACCCCAAACCTCTTGGAAAGAATTTCTGTAACACCCTACCTCGAAGTGTTTCCCTCCATGTTAGCGTTTATAATCCGCCCACACCTGGAGACGAACATACATTCCTGTCGTCGTTACATTGAGAAGGCTTTGACACTTACCGAAAGTGTTCACAGGCGAGCAGCTAGAAGAATTGTGGGGCTCAGGAAAACCCTCTCCACAGAGTGACTAGCAAAATTGAGTCCATTCTCGATTAATTACAGACACCTTAAAATACCTACTGATACATCTGCTATCAAACAGAGATAAACCTCTAGGGAGTCACTCGCCGGAAATGGGTCGTGGAATAAGAATGCTACTTTCCAGATAGATGTTTCATAAGTAGAGTCTGTTCAAACTGAAACGCATTGCTCAACCCTGTGCTCGTGACTTGATCAGGTATGACTTTTAAAATTTTACTTGGTCGACCTGTATACAAGAGATGATCTACACCACATTTTCTAACCACTATTTTAGTCCCACAGTTCACCAAATGTTTGCTTCAGTGTGTTCCCGTGTTCTTTGCTGGTGTGAGTACGTGCTAACAGCTTCGTTAAGGTTTTCTTCCATTTACTTCTATTCATTCTTACTGTACACTTACGAACAGTCCAATACAACTTTTCCGAGAGCAACACAGAGACAGGAGTGCACAAGGAATGATCTTTCTCCTTCCGGTAACAGGCTATGAACAAGTAACTGACATTATGAACGGTAGAGTTCAGTTGTAAGATATCCGCACCAAATGTAGTACGAATGAAGTTGAATAGTTTGGGCGTCGTGTTTAACATGTTATTGATATACAGATTGGGAATAACACAACGTTTCGAGCAAGTTGTAATACTCAACGTTTCAACCACCTCGGGTGGCCTTCCTCAGGAGTGTTGTAATCGATTACAACAATCGATTACAACACTCCTGAGGAAGGCCACCCGAGGTGGTTGAAACGTTGAGTATTACAACTTGCTCGAAACGTTGTGTTATTCCCAATCGGTAGAGTTCAGGTTAACATTTTTCAGATTTTTCGAAAGGTCTTGATGCTCACCTTCCGTTTGTCGAGGATGTTCTCCATAATGCAAATTAGCTTGTCCATCTGCTCCCTACTGACGCCATGCTTGTCCGGGAGAGCACCTGCTTGCCTTGTCATTATCCTCTTCCGTTATTGCCATTTTCGCAGAAATGGTCATTTTCTGCGCTATTTACTACCAGGTCTGCTCACATATAATTGATCGAGAGCCGCACTGTCTGTCACTTGGATTTCTTATTGTGAGCTACCCAATTAGTCACGCACACAAGGTGAATGGGCCGGTTAGCTGACCTCGTATGCTTCAGCCGTACACAGAGACCAACGCGTCAGCTCGAGTGGTTGAATCAGCTTTCTTCAGCCAACAGTTAACACTCATTTAGACCGGTCACTACATGTCGATATTTATGCATTCCTCTGACGTTTGCGGTCACCTTAGAGGTGTATTCACATTCTGCGTGAACAGCATTCGTGTACTGGAACATTATCCCGTGTTTGACAGTGACCTTTTTTAATGGGACACCTGCCCTGCTGTGGGACGCTGTTACCGATATATGGCGAAATAGTTTCTTAGTGGACGAATAACCTGACTTAAGAAACGGTGTTACTGCCGTGGTTTGATTGCATCTTTTTTGATAATGCTTGTTGTTAGCTGTTTCGCTCATTCTGTGCTCGATTTCATCATAAGCGATGCTTATGGGGCTTGTAAGATCATTGCTGTGTATTGTGCGGCTCGGAATGAAGTGCCGAGTTGGGCGTAACATTCGTTACCTTATGTGTAGGGTCCTTTTTACCCTCGACTTGATTTTATCTATCTCAGGAGTATTTAGATACAGGTCAGTGACGTTTATGATGCCAGCCATCTTGTGTGTTTGAACTACTTGGAATTCGGTTAACACAAATTGTGCACCACTTCTGTGTTCAGGTTGACTTCAGGCGGTTTCTTTTAGAAGAAAAGTTGAGCTCGAGTTTCGTTCCCGTTCATGATCATCACTAGTGCATATCCTTGTCGGTATGCCCGAAACACAAGGTTGATAATTCTGGAAGTGAACTAGCTGACAGTCTGTTGTAGTATGAATGCTGTGGTCATACGTTCAGTTCCTCTACTGTCCCTTTACAATTGTGACTTGTGCTCCGGACCGATCTTCAATTCATCCTCTTAACACTTTTTATCAGCCTACCGGTCTCAAATTTAGATGCCTTACGTGCCAAACTACAATGTCCTTTGATTTGTGCCGCTGGTGTCCAGCTAGAGCCCACAATCGTACAACGTTTTATCGGAGCGTTTTCCGAAGTTGTTGAAGAAAACGGGACCTATGCGGCTACGTCCGACTTGGTGAGTTAGCTGACGATTTTTCCTCTGAATTAGCTATATGTTTTAAGCGTTTCACCACTAGGTCGTTTCCTGGCCTTGACTGGTTCTATAGAACTCGATTTTCACGCGGTCGTTGTGCTCACGGCAACCACGTATCCAACCGTAGTTATTGTGAACTCTGCATTCCAGTTTTCCTGGTTTTCCTTGTGGTGGCTTATTGCTCTTCCAGTTTCCCCCCTCGTTTCTTTGTTGGCGTCAGAAGGGAACTTTGATTTGGATATTGAAGTATTTATCAGTGGTAAGTCATCTGTTTCCAGCGGTGCCTTACTGGTCGTTCAATAGCTGTAGCGAAGCGTTCATTACTGAGTTCTTAATGATGCCCTAACACCTGATACATACTAGGAGACATGATTAACTTACGTCTGTAGTATGACTTGAAACATGACTACCTGAGCCATTAATTGTATGAAATTACGCTACGGCGATACCCTAGATTGGTTAAGTAGGGTGTTTTTTTCAGTGGATTCTCACCGTCGTTCTGGTTTTCCCGACTGGGATGGTCTATCTCTGCAAGGTGCACGTCGAAAGAGCTTCCAAAGCGCTTACCACGGCTATCAAGGATTGTCACACAGGACCAGTTCTCGGAAATCTCCCCCGGATTGCGAAACCACTTGCTACCGAGTACCCGTTACAATGTATGTGAAAAGACAGAGCGATCACAGGCACCATTGTGCGCGGCCATCCTGACTTCACATATGTCGGCAGTGGTTCAGCGTCAATTTTTTTTTTCGTTTACATGCCTAGCATACTGCATATAAATCGTTTCAATCGTCGCCTCCAGTTTTTGGTCATCATGACGCTGAGGACTGCGGTTAGTTTCAGTCTATGAGTCGCTTTTTTTCATGCTGCTTATCAGCGACGCTGTGCATCATACAAAACCCGTAACACGAGCGGTCTTTGCTGTTACTGGATGATCTTGCCACGTAACACTGCTGAACTGATAGAGTTGTAACCGCATCCACCGTCTCAAATTTCTCGGCCAACCGTGACTCTGAATCGACGTCATTCCGATGATGCCACCGAAGTGTCTTCACAGTCTTACCGGGTGTGATGCTGTTAACTAGTATTTCCAAATAATGTCATTCTCGGCTTCCAAAGGGTTCGTGTTGGTAGCCCTGATTCGCAATTGGCCGCTGTTCGTGCATGAGCCAACAAACACTTTCTTGTTCTAGTTGTTTGTGGGCATGATGTTCGACATGATCGAAACAAGCGTCGACTAGACGTTGAAGTTTGCCAAACATGCAATGTCTAACTGACTTTTTGTTTACAGGTTTCTACGACCTTACCGAAAACTTCTCCGCTAAAATCGGTTTAGCAAGGTGTGTTGTCTGGTTCTCCCATCCAGTATCGCGCCTGCTGAGGGGCAACGTTTCAAGAGATGAACCTGTCAGTTGGGCGCCTGATGCGTTAGGTTGTGCGGTACATCAGTTGGTTTATTCAGTGCTTTAGATGATGTCAGGTAATCGGGAGTATTTGTGTCTGAATCATCCTCAACTGGTTTCCTTATAAATTTCGACATTTCGGTTCCTGGCGTGATCGCCACTCCTAAAACCAACACCCTACAGACGTCCACTGATCAAATGAAACGTTCGGTTGTACAAGTGACAGTACTGTAACGAGTAAAGTAATGATTAAACTAACCTGAACGTATGCGTCATTCTCGACGCGCTCCACACTGAAATCAATGCTGATAGAATAAAGCTGGTTCTTCCAGGTGGAATGTAAAATCTTGAATGCAGTGTGGTCCGTCGACTCACTGTACACAGGGATGGCAATGCATTAGTGGTTCGTACTGATGCGCACCTGCATACCGTTGTAATTACAAGAGCACTCTCTAGCTATGACACAAAAGACAGGAGAAGGAGGTGACCGAATTACCTCACAGACAATTCAGTCAAACGACGCAACCTATCATGTTACCGAACACGATTAGCTGTCATCTCGGCTTATGTCTCCAGTCCCCGACTTTGTCAGTCTTGAGGGCCTAAACCTAAGGAAAGGATAATGGACCGGTGTTGTGGACCGAGGAGGCGGATGGCACAAAGGTTGTTAATTTGAGCAAACCAATACACGAGTTATGTGTCTCTACCTGACTACGAACAAAACCACTCATTTGCACACAACGCAGATCTGAGAATGTTCCGGTCTCTTTGAGCACCAAGTCTAAGTTCCCTCATGTAGCAAACGCCACTCAGTGTGATGCTGCCCTCCAGTGATCCTTCCCGTATCTCTCCCGTATTTGTCCCGCGGCCATTTCCATCCATGCTGTCGACTCGCTACTGACCAGTGGTGGTGTAAGTGGTATAGTGCAACCGTCTATCCTCACTACACCGGGACGTTGTTGTTTTAATTGTGTATGTCCGTTGTGGGATTTGCAAAGCCGGAGAAAGTCTGTGTCTAACTGAAAGGGACAATGAGGGTGGCTCAGCAGTAGAATGTATTCACCGGTTCGCTTTGCTTTGTGTAGCCTGTAGGGAGATACTGTTTATTGTATATGTCCAGTGCGGTATGGAATTAGCAGTGTTGTGAGTATTCGTGGTTAAATGTGAGCAGTTACACTGTCAAGTTGGCGATTCTTTATATATATATATATATATATATATATATATATAAAGCTTCGTTAAATACGATTTCCCAGTTTATCTGCAGCCATCCATTAATTTTGTAAGTGTTTCGTATAGGAAATACACGTGTCATTACCTGGTGTTTATCCCCGCCTCCTCACTTTGTCAGGAAATAGACCAGTGCATTGGATGTATGAATCAGCCGGCCAATGTAATTTTGCAAAAACGTTGTGATCCTGAAGCACAAGCCGCGCTTGACGCTGCCATTGGAACCACTTTGCCTTATGTGCCACCATGCGGGACGTGTCATTGTCGGCCGATGTGGTGTATGGAGTGCATGGCGCGCTGGTTTGCTTCCAGGCAAACCGAGGCCCATCGACCCCCGTCTGTATGGCTCTCAGGTCGTGTGCCTTGCCCCACTTGTCGTGCGATCTTCTGCGCCCGTGATGTGACCCCTCTGGAATGGGTGCCGTCTACTAACGCCGGCTAGTTTATATGTAACCCTTCCTTCCCCCTCTCTCACTCGTACAGACATTCACCACCCTCCCCCCGTTCAGCTACTTTAATCTCTTGAGGTTTAAAGCCCACGTTCTTGTGGTATTTCTTGCGTCTATAGGCTCACGCTGTTTTCCATCATGGTTAGTGCACTTTTTCCAGCACAACCTCCGATCTGATACTGGTAGAGACTGTCTTTGAAAACACAACAATGTGGTGTGGGACTTGGAATTGTATTTGCTCTGTGTTCCGTACACACAAATTTTGAAATCAGTGGCTGTTGCCTTGTTTTCTTTTCGCGTGTTCTTCCCGTTTTAACGAGCGTATGCTTCTAGTGTTTATCACACAATCCGTATGCAATCTCGGTTTTGGGATGGAACGAACATTTTAAAGTTTGAAATACCTTAGTGAGTTTCATTTAACTTTCGAACAAGAGCAATCAACCTCGGAGAACGAAAGTTCACTTGATACCCCCAGTGTGTTACTTTCGTTTTGAAAAATATTCAGTACTCTACCGTCGAAAGCTGGTCTGTTGGTACTTAATTAGTCGCAGCGTTTGTTCACGACTTCGTTTGTTTTACTTTAAACTATTTTTTGAAGATCGCACGTTTCCCCCAGATGTTGAAGGCCCATGAACGTTTGTGGTTTCATTACAGTCGATTTGAAATGGTGCTGCCGTTTGTGGGATAAGCACCTGCTGAAAATGGGGTCGGATCAAAGCACTCTCTCCGCAAGCCACTTGCCTTCTACGTACGACTCTTCCGTTGCATTCCGTACGTTTAAACACTCAGATGTTTTTATCAACGGTAAATTTGTGCAAACTCCAGATCCTGTTTCCCGCCGTCTGTTCATCATTATCTTTTTTACTTCTAATTGGTTGTTGGCTATCCTATATTTTCCCAAACCAGAAGCACTTCCTGTCTTGTAGTCTGGACAACGATCACCCTAGCATTCTGTTCACTTTAGGAGCAAATATTGGTGATGTATAAAATGTACCCAATCCTCATAGCGACCGATGAGGCAGTCGGATCTGAACCACACCCCTTAAACGTAACGTTACGTAATCAGCTATGATCGACTCTTATTTGTTGCTCACTTCTTAGTTTTCTTTTCAAAATCGAATTGTAGTGTACATCTATTTTATGTGACATGATATTATTGCTTATTTGCTCTTCAATTTTTATCGCATGACTACATACAGAACGATAAGAATGACATGCTGAAAGTGACAGAACTTGTTAGGCGTGTCACACCGGTAGTGTTCGGATTGTAATGGGAAGCACATCTTGGTTAGCCCTTCAGCGACTTCATTTATTATGTAATCTTTTATGTTAGAACTGTCTGTGACGTCTGGCAGGTTTTTAACCGTGGAATTTCACATGGAATCTTCATCTTGTACTATATACCGTCGCCCGTCAAACGCTGCTGCCAGTATATCTTTGCCTCTGAAAATATTTCTAATCTATGCTCAGTTGTTCTGTTTGTAGATTCTGATGGTCCAACTTCGCTTCCTCCGTCTCCTCAACGCGATGTTCCTTCGGGCTCTTCGAATAACTTACCTGGATATGTATATAAGTCTTTAAGCTCTTCGGATGCTAGGCTCACGCATCGTTCTCTAGATAATTTGTCGAGGACCGACGGAAGAGAGTCCTGGGACCATGGTCCCTCGGCTAATTTGCGTCGTCCGGCTTCAATGTCCACCGTTTCTCTCTCTACGCAAATCAAACCACGTGCACCTTCCAGATCGGCCAGTGTCGCTGCAACCTACCGGGGTGGCATCGTGGTGGTTTGTCCTGGCCCAATGCAGCGTTTTCCTACCACTGGTTCTTTGGATGTCAAGATTTCGCGGAATGTTAACGATCATGCGGCCTTGGTGCAAAAGAAACTTCGACAAATTCCCGTGTTTGCTCTCCCATCAACCACCTCCTCTGTTCAAAGATCCAATGATCTTTCCGGTTCATTCCCTAGAACAGGCAAACAGTTTTGTCCAGTTTTGTACCAAATTGATTCACACAAAGTGAGTGATTATTTCTTGTCTACAGGTCAATATCTATTTCTGAATCTCCAATGTCAATTTTCTCCTGTTGAGGTATGTAGCACAATTAAAAGTGTTGACTATTGGCGCTTGTGTTGACGTTTGTATTGTGACGCGCACTCAAACCTTTTTGTGTACCTCGTTTAATGGCTCATCGGGTCCTGTTCACATAAGCCAACCGCCAGTTGACCCTCCTGATTATTTGTTTTTTCAGCACAAGTACAGTTTTAAGGAACTTCATCACAGACAGATGATCATGGTCTTCTTTTTCTCCTAGTTGACTGTGATGGTTGAGCGGTACTCACAGTTTGTTGGACATTGCGCGGACCTTGTTTATCAAGATCAACTCAGGGTTCTCGGGTTGCAAAATAAAGTGAGTTGACCACTTACGAAAATGACTTGTGTGCCTACTGTATCGTTTCGTTTACTAGGTTGTGATTATGACTTCCTTAAACAATTTAACCTGCTTGTAATTTTCCAGAGAGGTGAATGAGATTGCTTATCTACTTCTTCCGACGTCTCTTTGTTGGTGTCACTTTCCCTCGGCCACAAAACTTTTCTTTCGGATTCTACTCAGTTCAAACACACCCCAACCTAATTTGTTTATATAATCACCGTGATTAGTTTTTGTTCCCCGCCGTCACGTCCATCATGAAACAAATGCTGCATATGATCAGAATAAACGTTGGATATCATATTTGTCTCATTGTTTGAAACGCGAAAAGGTGTGGTCAACCAGCCTGGGTTTACGAGGACAGGAAAAGCACAAACTATGTTGTATGCCAGAAAACAGACAAACAGTGTGAGTGCGTAGGTCATGCACATTCTTACAACACTATTCCTGTTCAGTTAACTGCTGTCTACTTGTGATCGTTGAGACAATGGAAAATTTCTATGGCTGTTATTCTTTTAAGTATAATCCCACATTTCCATTCTGAAGCCTGGTCGATCTTTATTGTGTTCGATGAATATTTTCCTAATCGAAGACCCTTGAGAATCACCTGTTCCATATGTGTTTACGTGGACATCGGTTTCAGCTAAGTTATAACTTTCAACTTTTCTCATGTATGATATTGTCGTGATTTTTTGCAAAGATTCAGGCGAATGCAACACGGCTAAGCGTACCAATAAAGCAAGACAGTTGAATTTTGACGTAGCACTGGTGGAAGATAGGTTGGATTTTAGTGTGTGATGCTTTGCGATTTATTTTATGCTGAATTCGGTTAGTGTTCAGTCAGCATTCCCAGTCTGTACGTTTACAGACGTTGAAATTCGCTCAGACCGGATGCTATCGACGTGAGCTTCAGAGCGCTTCCATAAAGCCAAATGCTGCACAATCTGTCTATATTTTTCCATCATGTTCATATGGGTACCACTTCTGTGAGGTATCACTATCGTGTTGACCCTAGGCTTGTGTGTTTCTGAGTCTTACACCTGCACCAATTTTTTCATTGATTGGATGGGATGACTATTTTCCGAATTAAGTCATAAATAGAATCACAGTTACTAGGCAGCATTCTATTGTGCTTCCTTGCTTTTCTATTATCCGTCTAATGTGGGCGGTTGTTAAGCGTTCTGTTGACGTCACACTGCACTGTCTGGTTCAGAAGTTACACACTACTCGTAAGGAACTTAGGTAAACTAGCAGGTAGTTTTCCAGTATAACGCTAATGACTTGCAACCGTAGCTTTCATATTCGGGACGACATTAGAGAAATGAAACACTTTAATGGAGAACAGACCGATATGTGCGGCACTAGGAATGTATCTTGAGTTCATGTAGCATACATTGCAATGCTTTCCAATTCCCCGAGAAAACCTGGCCCAATGTAACCTGTTTCACTTGTTTTTTTGCAACCTTTCGTATGGTACATTGTCTATGAGTATTTCTGATCTGCTAGACCAGACCGAACCAACGGATCATATCATTTTCGTCTATCTTTACCCAGTATTTTTGTATGTTTGTAATGTCTTCATCAGAAAAACGTTTATATGTAACTAGCGGTCTACTCAACTGATGTGATTCAACGTGACACGTTCATTGCAAGTAAAAGTTGTCGTGTGGGACTGAAATGTCAGTTCCCTGTGGGGTTTAGAGCGCGTGCTCTTTCGTTACCGTGCGTTCCCTGCTGTAGTATACTCCGCTTTTACGTTTTCTTTGTAATGACTAGGTTGCTACACTCCTTAACTGCATTCCACTGATATCGACAGCTAATAAGAGTTTATTATCAGCGATCGTTAACGTAAAATTGACAAACTTCGTATGAGACATACGGCAGTCAATACCCAAGAAATTTACCAAACGGTCTAATACGGTCAGACTATTGAAGTGGTCAGTTTTACCGTAGGCTGATTGACACTCTGCGAGCCTCCTGCGCAACCGGATAATTGCGCTTACCACTAACTAGTGAAGTTTTCTCTTCGGCTACTATCAGTTTGCATTCAAGAACAAAAATGTTCCTTTTGTAGTTTAAGTCGATATCTCCCAAAATTCTGGCTCGATGCGTTCAACACTTCGTGTAAGATTGGTGTCTTTCAGGTGCTGTGGGGTGTTCGCAGTTTCTACCCCTGTGAACATGAACCACGGCTGTTGGGTGCCACTGCATCTGTCCAAACGTCGGGACGGCCAGGTTTCCACCCTACGCGGTATGCAAGTACACGTCGTAGTTCATCATTCTGTTGCCCCTCGTCTTGAACACGACTGCTCTGTGTCATTCAGATGGAGACCGAACGATGGACCGATCAAAACAACGCACACCGTGTGATGAGATCTTTTTGCTATTTAGTAGTTGACCAGAACTGTATACGCAAAGTCCAGTTAATGTCAGGACTGTGCTTTACTCTCTGATCTCTTAGTTATTTCGCTGTATCTGAGAAATAATTTGCCCACAAAGTAGACCGTTTTCAAGACTTTTATGGGTCAGTGCAAGTAGTTCTCAAAAGTGGAGAGCCCAGGTTCATCTTAGTTTACGCCAAGAATGAGTGTCAGGTTGTCGGTATGATGAGAATGTGCAACCGTCCCTTCGTCTACAGTTATTCGCTATTGATTGTTTGTGAGAACAAACTCGGCTTAGAGGTTTTGTGTGTCCAATCGGTACGGGCGAGGCGTTCATGTCAAATAGGCGGAAAGGAACTTTCGCTGAGATCTTTCACAAAACTACTGTACTAACAAACAGCAGTCAGCCAATATACTCACAGTGTTCCATTACGACAAAGTTGACCCCTACTGCCGTGGTTGTATAGAGTTATTGTGTGCACCTTGTTTAAAATCAGCTCAGGTAACAGTTTTGCTATTGCAACCAGATGAGTGACTGAAAGTTTTCTTTTTTTAGGTTAAAATTAGTTGACGTTGACGAAGTGGTCGGTCCCGTGCACTGTTGAAGTGGCTTGTAGCGGGACTCAGCCATGATAGCTTGTTTACCCAATGATAAATAACGATGATAGTTACTGGAAGGGCTAAGTCAATGATTTAGATCTATACTGGTGGGATTAGTGTATAAGCTCAGTGCAGTGGCGCAAGTCTGACCGTGACCGGTCCTGATCATTTTTGTTCCGATCCGGGCCCAGCTGCGGCATGCTTGCCTGTGTATCAGCCGCACCGAATCCCATCCAGGTGGGACGTTCCAGTTGGCTGAGTGTGTCAATGGTGTCTGCGCGCATGCGTGCGTTCGAATATGGAAGAGTTCTGGTCAACGAATGTGTAGACGCGCATGTGCGGATTGTGACAGTGAGCGTCACTTAGATTGGACGGCTTGATACGTGATGGGCCATGTGAAAGGACGAGACGACGGCTACATGCTTATCAGAATATTAATAATTCCTCTACAAACTACTTACAGTGGGACTGATGACGACGCACGTCAGCACCCAACGCACGGTGGACTTCATCCGTATGGAGAAGCACCCACTTCTTTCTCCGTGTGTCTGTCATTGTCTCTCTGTAACGCACTCTAGTGCCGTGAAGTTGAGTCTTGTCTGAAGTCTGTCAGCACTTGTGACCTATTGCTGATGTTTCACATAAGGAACATGTAGTTTTTGTCAGGTCCCAGCGCTTCAATGTCAAAGTGTACCCAACTGTCGCGATTCGCTACACTCACCCGCTGAATAACACAGTTGATTAATTTGGTCTTCTTAGGGGTTTGCTCCTTTTACTTCCTATTAGTTAATAGCCATTACAGATCACGACAGCACTGTAATATCTTGAACGACTTAACCCAGTCAAGTGAGTGATCCGTTACAGGACTATGGCGGACAGTCGATGAAGTGGGGTCATCCTGATTGTTCGTGCTGACATCTTGATACTTAACGCTCATAATGTTTCCCAGTATATTCAGCGAAGCAGTGATGTAAGTGTCGGTGCGTTTTGTCTGCCTATCACTATGGTAACTGCCGTTGAATTGGTGTACCATGCATGCGATAGGCTGAACATAGTTCTAACGTGAAATTGCTGGAGTTTATTGAAACGAAACTGTATGAACTGCGTTTGTGCGCGGTTTGTAGGCATGATGGGTTCCAAATTAATCAATCAGCTTGCGGTAAAATCGAAAACTTCAGCAGAGCTATAAATTGTGAAGCTTCTTTGGTTGTCCTGTTCACGTGACGTTGTGCGTACTTCTTACCAAGGTCGCTGACTTCGCGTTGGTAACCGGTCAAAGTAAATCAGAGTGCTAACCTTCCGCAGCGTAATCCCTTTCGTCTTGAAGAATCGGACAAATGACTGTTTCATATCCAGAAGAGGCTCGATCAGGGAAACTGTGGGCTGCGGTTGGATCCATACCAGTCACAGGTATCGCGTGCAACCATACGGTACGTCTTCTGTTGGTTGAACCACAAGACCAGCTGTAGCACTTTGAATGTTCTAAAGCTGTATCCGTTCAACCCCTCAGTTACTGGAATATCTTAATTTCAACATCCCAGAGTGCATTTATACAGTCTGCATGCTGTTTCCTTAAACGTTGGAAGCAATTGCCTCGTCCTTAGCTAGTCGTGACCACCACATTTTCGTTAATCATCCATCAAACTCATTTCGTTAAACTCACCTGCTAGCTCCCCAATGGCTATCGATTTGTTTACTACTGATTGCTGGTCAACTCGAGGCGGTTGTGTTCTCTAAACGTTACCACGCACGACGATCAGCGGCACATATTTCCCATGACTGAATGGTCACCACTGGTCCTGTTTGGATCACCAGCAAAGAACACGGTAACTGGTAGCATCGCCTTTTCACGACTTAGTCTTCCAGCGTGATCTATTGAAACCTCGGTCTGACGCGTTGACGCCAGTATTTTTGAGACGTCGCGATTTTTCTCCAGAAGTGTCTGTGACCAGGTTTCAGAGCTCGATCAACAACCTACTATCGATCTACACATCCCCGCTCTGGACGGAAACTCGCATACTCTTCCCCTACCTTTACTACTCTGGCCACAGTGAATCGGTTGATCATTTTAAACGCCAAAACAGTCACTTCAGATTCTCTGACTGGCACCCATATTGCTTCTTATATGCAAAGCAAACGTGCAACAGACCCATACTAACTAAGAAGGTCGTTTCAGATTATCTGTGCTAGTCGAATCAGGCATCGGGTATTGCGTGGGTGCTTTTTGTTAGTGATGTCAAAAGGTTGTCCTGGTCAGCACTTTTCATGGTCTGATGGTGTTTTTGCAATCTCGGACTCCGGCGGTTTTAGGCTGGAAGCAGAATCTACTTACCAATATAAGCGTTTCTGATCTACCGAGCTCTCCTAGCAACCACCTATAAGCGCCTTACGTCTTTTTGGGCATTGCTTTTTAGCCTACCATATGAATTGTCAGTGTATTTGCGATGTTTGTTACCATATGCTTATTTCTGTCCACCATCGTTCTGAGACATAGGTTAAGCAAACTGTATCAATTGTTTACGCGTATATGTTATCCTAGTTCCTTATCTCACTGTAAAAGTTTGGTAAGAATATTCCGAAAACGCTTATTAATCTGCCTTCTTTTCGTTGATCTAGTCCCTGAAAGTAGTTGTCCAGTTTTAGCAGTCTGTAAACAGAACTATATAACCCCGCCAGCTCGATATATTTCGAGTGTTTTACCAGTTTGCATTTGGTGTGAATCCTTATTCTCATGTTCTGCTTGCAGGTAGATTATGAAGTTCGACGATTGACGGGTGACCTAAAAGCCCGTGAAAGTGGAGTGCCCTTGATTCCGGCAACTCCTTCTGTCAAGAAAGATTTGAGTGTTTTGGAGAAAAAAACAAACTTGGCCGGCAGCAAGCAGGTTGACAGTATTGTTTTGCAAACCAGCCAAATTTCTGGCCTAATCGACCAGTCGTTCAGTGCTCTTCAGCAACTTTCTGACTCACTTAATCAGTTGAATCAGCTCCTGCCAGAATCAAAGCGCCTGCCTGTTTTCAAAATCGATTTTGCATCTGCCCCGTGATGTTTTCCGTGTGAACTAGCTCACTGACCTTTCTTATCCAGTCCTCGATTTTCTCTCCTGAGTGAGTAATTTTGTCTTCCGGTATTGTTGTTCTCGCTGTACGGCGGGAAATTTTGCAGGAGTTACTTTCCGCCCGTTGTATGCGAAACTTTTGTAGCCATATATCCGGGTACTTGTGATCGAACCTCTAGTCTCCTATTCCGTACGATCGTAAGGCGACCCTAATTTGACTGAAGACAGCCATGTGCAAGACAATTCCAGTACACAACACTCACTGTGTTTACAGAAGCACTAAGGAAGTTATGTTACTGTAATCGACAATTAGGATGTGGCAGTTGTATGCACCTGAACCGATCGAGTGTAGCCCCCTCAAATAGTTACTGGCTTCATTACTCTGGTATTTCCGTCCGATATTGCTTGCCACTCAGGCTTCCATCCTTCCGAATTTTCGATGCTTTCATTCCGTACGTGATCTGGTGTTAGAAAACAGGAGGAATTCTACCAGCTGGTTCACCGCGTATGTCTGCAGTCAGTTTTCCCGGGGTGTTCTGCGATGGACTACAGTCGTATGGGGTGACAAAAGTTCGGTGCCATTGTCTTAGTGGGTAATTCGTCAAGCAGATCGGCGAATTACCAACTGTTGATTTTCCGACATCACGCTAAGGATCTTGATAGACAGGAACTGGCGAACTTGACCTTTTCGAACCATAATGGTAATCACGACCATCCAGGAGAAATATACTAACGTCCCCCATTTTCGAGAAAATCGTCATCTGGAACCGTTTGCTGAATAATGCCCGACGGCAGTGGCGGGGCGGAAGACATGTGATTTTTGCAATTGTGTGAAGGGTAGCTTTTTAATCCTGACCGAATGCTTGCTCGGATATGACGAAAAGACTGCTACACGTGAGACGGCTAATGCTCGCCCAGTGCGTTGACGTTCTCGAGAGACGGGATAACTTGTTGAATCCACGTGGATTTTGAAAAACAAACGAAGCCTATTGGAACGTTTGTGGAAATTGTTTTTGTTAGAAGTTTGAAGTATGAAAAGTGTGACAGAATTATCCTGTTTGGTCTTTATCAGCATACCTTTGGGGCAGTTAAGCACCTACGTACAGATTTTATTACAAAAAGGTATTCACATGTTTTTCGCTTGTCAGCTGCTTTTTCCCCCAGTTTTAATCTGGTTTGTTGCGAATTGTCGATTCATCGATATTTGAGTTGAAAAATTCCAAAAAAAAAGGATGTCCAGCGAAAAGTGGTTCTGTAGATAGGGTTGCTAGCAAACTCATACACACAGGGTGGATTGTAGATGCTGTGTAAAGTTCTTGAAAGAGTCATTGTCGTTTTCAGTCATGTCCAAAGTTCAGTGTTTGCGGTCATATATTGTGATAACAATTATGAGGAATGTCAAATCTTTGATGGCATAAATAGTACACTCTCTTTTATGAACTGGGACTAATTCGTGCGGAGGACTAGTGTTCTAAAAAGACTTCCAAGTCGAGTTGCTGTCAAAAAGTGTCGACCATGAATGAAAACAGTGTACGGAATTGATTGACTTCCTTACTGATACGGCTGCGTACGAGTTCACTGAATTATGGAAGACAATTCGACGGGTGCCGGCAAGCAACTTTCGAACCAGCCTATAGTGTCCATATAGTAGTTGCCACTGTAAATCCAGAGAAAGGACCATACTTTATTGATTGCCTCAACGCATTCTGTACGCGATACTAGTGGAGGTCGTGCATTTGAAATCACCACAGAACTGTTTTCATGCATGCAGTGTCAAAAGCGAATGCCTTCAAAATGGGTTAAATAAACAAGAGTGGTTTAGAAAATATCAAGTGTTGCGGGACAACACTGAACCTGTTGCTAACGCATTTGGAAGTTCCAATCATACAGAAGCGTTGAGTACTAGCGCCTTTAGTGAGTGAGGCATCTTGGCAAAGCCAGCTGCTTCATGCTGAAGAGTTCGAAAGAGGACAGCTGTCGTGTGTCAGTCTCGTTGATTCATTGAAGATACAGTGAAGCGGGAATGTTGCTAATTCCTAACCACTTTACACATTTATTCTTTTGCCGTTTCAAGTCCAGAATGTTTTTCACTCTAGCACGTTACATCCGTGCTTTTATTTGGAGAGGTGCACAAACTTATATGAGGCGTGCAAATTGTTGTGGTTTGTTTATGGCTACAGCTGGTATTGAGGTGAGCTTGCCTATCTCAACATAACGTCTTGCACGTTTGTATATGTTCCAGAATGATGTTGGCGTGCGAACCCCGTCTTAGCAACAGTCACAAAACAGAACTCAGCACAGTTAGCGAAACAAGCCGCAGTTTTCATTGTCTCCCTTCCAGTGTTGCAGTGTGAAGCAGCATCGACTAATACACGCCCTTGTCTATCCGTAGCTGATGATTTCAGCGGCTGTGAGGCAAAGTGCGATATCTGTTGGAACAGCTCAGCAGAATAATACCCATCTTCTTCCTCATCATCGAAAAATATACGACAGTGGAGGATAGACTCAGGGAGTCTGTTACTACCGACGCCGGGAAAATAGAGTTCGCAAAGAAAACACGTTAAGCCAGCTCCCTGGTGGAAGTAAGAAATTAACAGGTCGACTAAAATAAACGTGCACAGAAAAGCAAAATGATCAGAGTTATGCAGTGGAGTGCGCCAGTCAAAACTATTTTTCATTGTAGTCGCCATATATGTAGCGGACACGGGGGTATGCACTTTTCCCTCGTTTATGAATGATTTAAAACGTCTCCGAGGAACGGTCTAAATGTGGTCCCAACAGGCATCCGGATAAAAGAACGCGTTATGGTTGGAAACAAACCGTATATGTACGGTATATGTATTTACAACAACGTCTAGAAATGTGAGTAGCTGGTGCTAGCCTAATCTGAGACCAGCGGCAACAACCGATGGGGAAAGAGAAGGGAACACAAGGTTGGCCCCAGTCCACTCGGTGGCAGTGAAAAGCGCTCTAAACGAAAAATGTGTAGAACCTCCAAGTATGCTAAACAACAGACGTAAAGATGCAAGAACGACTTAGAAGAATGAAATGAACAGTAATTTGAACCTCGGGGTGCCTACATCTTTTAAACATACAACCAAGCTGGAAGTGAAAGTAAGTAGAGAACTTACAGGGCCGTTGGTCACTGCACCTAGCTCCACCTCAGGAAGCTTGTGAAAATTGCACATGCCTTCGTTACCATGTCCACTTGTTGATCAAGGTTGTAGGATGATACATGTAGGAATTAATGACATCAGGGATTTGGGACAGGGAGTGTTGATTTTCGGGAAAGAGTCGTTCGAGAATAGCTAGTGAGTTGGCAGGGTGCTTTTGTTTGAATTATTTATTCTTCGATACTTATCTTCTCTATCACAGCGGGTTGCCCAAACCTGAAAACTCGAAATGCGGGAAGGTTAGCTCAATGCTGTAAGGCAGGTGGCTGGCAGTTTTCTCTACAAATCATGTTAGGATCGTCCTGGACTGGGAGAAAGCAAGGAAATGCTCGCACAACAAGTGGAAATGAGGTGCTCACCGTTTCAACCTATCTGTTTGATCAATACTGACCTTTACGACCGACCGCTTTGCAGACTTAGCATCTTGAGTGTTGTTACCTTCTCCCCTTTTCTTTTTGTGAGCATGCTCGAATGTAATGGACTGAAGAAAGAATATGATTAGCATGTGGGTAAATATGATATGGTTTGCGGACCTATTAGTGCATCAACCAATTGTATAAAGGGTGAATGTGAATGGAAACAGCAAATGCCATGATGTTTGTTTGTCTTCACTTCTAACTACACAAAAACTCAAAAGAATGTCGGTAAGTAGATGGA
Source organism: Paragonimus westermani (assembly GCA_008508345.1). Lineage (NCBI taxonomy): Eukaryota > Metazoa > Platyhelminthes > Trematoda > Plagiorchiida > Troglotrematidae > Paragonimus > Paragonimus westermani. Next base: position 33,498 of record QNGE01003960.1, read on the forward strand.
CCAAATGAACTCTTTAACTCGCTACGTCCGTGCTTAGAACAGCTGAAAGAAGCACGAGTTGAAAGGCGGGCAGAAACGCGACTGCAGAAATCCATGTGGGTTATATTGAGAATATTTCAAAAAATAAAATGTGCTATGTTCCGCAAAGCACGGAGCTCCCTACCACTTCAGTTATGTCTTGAGATGGAAGTAGTAGGGCAGGCGGTTGCAGGCGTGCGACCAACCACAGGGGGTTGCGGCAGTAGAACGCTTTCTGCTGATCGACACTTCCAGAAGAGGAACGTTTTTACAGACCGTATGTGATTGATAATTTCTCGACAAGCGTTGTTTTTAGCCCGCTGTATTTAATTACACCCACCTTTACTAATGCGGTTAACGGTGTAAGTCATGTCCTTTGTTAGGACCGGCGTATGAGGTTCGCCGTGATTGACGCTGACTATCCGTTCGGACAAAAGCAGGAGGACAGCTTAGTGTGCTTTTGCACTGGTTGTAATTGCTCTCTAGGCTGCAAAGGATATAGTTTGTGTGTGTATTGCGCTGGACAAGCTGTATGGCCGCCGTAATCGTGCTGTGCTGAAGGTGTAGGTGAGACGATTTCACCTTATAACCTGGGTACAACTAAGAACTAGCTCGGTTGCAGTGGTTTTCTAACCATCTTTAACCGTGTTCCGTAGACCTGAAAGAGTCAACAGAAGTGTTTCTTCCCATGAAGAATTAGGATGTGCAATTTTCTGAAAATGAAAACGTTCCGCCATCCCATTTGCTGGCCGATGGTAATCGGTGGTGTGAATTCGCTTTCACCCTAGGGTAGTTGAAGGGGTTCCGAAATGATTTTCAGAATGTGACCAGTTATCTGTGGTCACAGATGCTGGACGACCCAACTGTGCGACTCATCTTTCCGGGAAGGCACTGGCTACCGATTTCGAAGACAAGACATTCTTCCGGGTTCATCTGTCTGTCAAATGTAACGAGAAACCTAAGCGCACCTACTACCTGATCTTGTCACACTCGCGCGTCCGTGTATGTATCTCACATCTGGTGCGCGAAACTTGAATCAATCGAACCGTGAACACGGGTTGAAGATAACGCAACTGAAGAACAGGGGGTCTGTTGCCGATAAGCGAAGTCGATGTGCGAGCGAACGGGCTGTAATACGAAACGGTAGTTAAGCAAAAACGGTGGTCGAACAGGCGGTATGAGTCATACGTTCTAGTGTGTGTGGTGTCTGCCGGTGTCCCGATTCGTTCAGACAAATTGTTGAGCACCTGAGAAGGTTCGCAACAAAAAGGTTACAAATAGCAGTCGGAACTCTAACGCAGTCACTAATAAGTAAATAAGCAAGTTACAGACATCCAATCTCTAGAATACAACCGCAGGATTGAATTTGACAATGTTAGTGCGTCTTAATTAACCGAAACCGCTGATGCCAGGAGGTTTACTCCCATTTACTCACCATACACTCCTCATCTACGGTCGGTGGAAGGGGGGGAAGCAATGGGAATTTGTTTGGAGCATGACTTGTAAGGTTATTGGCAGGCAGGGTAGTTGAGAACAGGTGTATTGTAGTCGGCCTAGTGAGATCGTAGCCTTGGTCCTGTCCGTCATAGACGGTCCTCGCAGAAATACAAGCTTTCCAGTGTCATTCGATGCGCGACCTCAGCATTCCACGCCGATGATGGGTGGTCAGCTTGTATTGTCTGGATTACATAGTGCTCATTAATGAAAGACGATAACCTCACCGGGTTCCGTTGTATCCAATAGAATGGAGAATTTTTGGTGAATGAAAACGGCTTGTTTACGGAGTCCACTATAGGTAGTCATCCAAAGTTAGCCAAGTAGCAAAGTGCAACGGAAAAAACTAGATACGGTGGATGCCCACTTTGCGTGCGAGTTGTACCTGTCCCCGCAACTCTTGACCACGTCTGTTCTGGAGGCTGGCTGAGCCGCAACTGTAGCTGATTCTGCACAAAAGTTAGTTAAAGTAGTATTCGGAGAAGATGATGCTGTTGGCGAATCGGTTCCCACTCCAGGTATTTCAGTTTACCGACAGAATTAACCTCGCGTTTACCGTTGCGTTCCGACATGCAGTGTGTGATTACGCTGAACATATCTCTCTACGGTGGCTGTGAGGGTCTTCGAGGAGCAGCAGCACTAGTCAAGACGTAGGAATAAATCAACAGACGACGATATATGCGCTGGAATCGCCTGTTCCGTTTGTGGGGTTGGTCGGAGACGTCTCAAGTAATGGGCCAATCATTCACCGAAATCCGCGCAGTTGACGAGCCTTCTTGTGTGTGGAGCAACCACCTCCTTGTGAACATAACGAACGCCTACAGACTGTAGAGGACTGGTACGTTTCTGTCTAGAATCGTGCCTATTCTCCACAATAATTAAATCAGAAAAACAGATTATAGGACAACGACGTTTGTTGCAAAGAGACCGGGAAAGCGAGCTGCAAGCAAAACACAACAGAAGCAAGGCGCAACAGACCAGTAGCTAGCGTCCGGAAAGTGCAAGTGTAACTGTGACCTTGGGCGGTCGAACCTACGAGAAAATCCAGACATGCAACCGAACAATGTCAGTAGTGTCAACAGTCAAAATAAATAGCAAAATAGTTGAAATACGTGGCAAACCAAGAATGTCTCTACAAGACTGACTGAGTGGGGGTGGTATATATGTTCCTAATACCCAAAATGACTAATGGCAAAACCTCGTGCCACGAAGTGTTGTTGCTAACGCATAGAGAGCTCTCAACTGCCGATGAAGACGTTCAACTAATCCGGAGAGTAAGCTGCGTTGCGAAGTCGATTACATCCGATACGTAAGTTAAGTTGAAATGTGACCAGTGGTCAGTAATCCTTACCACGGGACAACGAAAATGCGCAACGCAACTCCCTGAAAATACGCGTGCGACGGTATTCTGACAAGCAATTCTGCATTGGTATGTCCGCTGGCCAATATCAAAACCCGTTCACGCATGTCTAGCCGTAAGTATGTTCACTGGAGTGTGGCCACGGTCCGACCAGAACAACATTCACATAGTTGAAACACTCGTCATAGACTGCAAAAATATCCAGTGGTACATGCGTGTAACAGTGAATTTCAGACTGTTGAGAGTACATGCACGATTTGGCTCATGTGCGATGTACCAGTTGGCATTGCGCCAGACGAAACTCCGGGTGACCATCTTGACTGTTTTGCGTGTGCCTTGATGAGACGTGCAACAATTCAAAAAGTTGGCGGCGGACAGCTAACAGAATAACCAGGCGAGGGATGTTTCTTTGAATATCATAAGTTATTTTCTCGGGCAGCGCGTTCTAGTTTAAGGGAATTCGATGGACAGAAGTAGTCTACTTCGGAATCGTTGACCCGTGCCGCCGCGATTACAGCCAGATCGACTGAGATGTCTGTCCTGTTCGGTGTGGCTTTGATGCGTGAGAGGGCATCAGCAACTGGTTTTGGGGTAATTCATATATGGTGGATATTTGTCGTGAATTAAACGATATGTTGCATGTGTCGGGTCTCTTTGCGAGAGCACATTTCGGTTGTTGTACGTAAGGCGTATATTAGCGGCTCATCGTCTGTGAAGTCGACAGGGTCTACCTTCATATATATGGCGGATACTGACGTATATCCTTAACGTCTTCCCAAAATCATTATACCGCGACCTGCTGCGTTATAAATGCCTAGAGATAGGTCAGAGTGCATCGGTCGTCACTGATTTGCCAGTGTAGGACCTTTCCCACGACCCCGCACGATGCATCCAAGGACAGCGTCAAAGGCACGGGACGATTATTAGCTGAGGACGATGCCATACTAGTGATAATTGTTTTTAACTCAAAAAGCAGTTTATACGGCGGATAAATATGAAAATTAGCGCCGACAAGTGGTTGTATTAGATGGGTGGGATTAGAACTGAAGCGGCAATAAAGAACATTATTAAGCCATCGAAAGTGTTGGGATGATGTGGGCTCCGGGTAGCCCATCACTGTCTGTACTTTGCCAGGGAGAAGTTCATTTGTACTCATGGATGTGTTGTGATCTGGAATATTAACGCGCGGGCATCCCAAACGAGTGCCTAACCAAATGTATCGTCATCTCGTGATGGGAAATGCGACCGAACAGTGAACACAGATCGGCGCAATGTTCTCCCTGTGATGGGTTGGCGACCAGTATATTATCAATGTATGAGTAAACATCGTCCAGTTCACAACGAACGTCGAGAATAAAACTTTGGAGAGTCTGAGCAACGTCGCCAAGACCAAACACAATGCGCAGAATGTCGGGAAGTCCAAACGGTGCTATGACCGCTGTCTTCGGGGGCTACTGGAGTCTGGTTACACGCGCGCGTTGGGTGGATGTTGGGAAATATTTGCTCTCCAGATACGTCTATCGCCAAGTCTTGAATGTGAGGAATCGGGAGTGGTTGTCCTGTTCAATACCCAGTCGTTGCCAAATGGACGCCAGCTATTATCAGTCTTCTCAGGCGTCACATGCAACGGCAAAGCCCGTGGATTATCTGACGGACGGATATAACCAATTTCGATCTTATACAGAGATAAGTGACGAGGATGACTGCGAACTGGTGGCCCTATGCGATGTGGAAAATCGGTTGTCACGGCCAGTGGTTTGCTAGTCGGTCGGATCGACTGGAGGAATTTGGATACGGGCTTCTCATAGAAGTTACGGACTACGGGGTCGGGTAGCAGTGAACTGACCGCAACCGTGTGAGACGATTTTCTTTGGGCTTCAAAGCGTCAGTTAGACGCGAGCGACGTGTGTCGACCAGCAGATCGAAATGACAGAGGAAATCGATTCCAATGATAAGGAAACAATATAAGCAGTAAACGAAGATCACGGCGAAGACTGAGACTTAAACTCAATTATCGACAGCCTGAAGTATAGTACTAGATTATAATCGCGAATCCGTTGCCGAACGCTGAACGACGCTTATCTGTGCTTGTGTATCGATTAGGGATTTCAATCTAGAGATGGAAACTTCCATAGAGAAAATGTGGCTGGTTTTTTACTAGCCTGTGGTAACCGTCGCTATGAGGTACCTGCCTTCTGATTTAAACGTTTGCTTCCTTAACAGCTACGTGATGATCAGCATTGCTTAGCGTTTTCATTGTGTATCTCGTGGTGTCAACAAAGTCCGCTAGGTTTTCGACTGGGCAGTGATAGGGCACGCGTCAGAAAATTGTGATCCGTGACCTGGTACGCCGAATGCTAGCACGAGGATCCCCCAGTTCACTTCAAAACACAGCTACGTGAGCTTTTGGTTCCAAAGGGTTGTGTTCACGACGTTTAAGTGCGAAGAACTGCTGCTGCGATGTCTTCTGTGGCCGGTGAACTACCGCAGGACCGTTGCGGGTAGCTACTCGCCCAACTAATAGTGAATGCTCCGTGGCTCGAAAACTTTCGTGTATTGCATCAGCTGAAGCCGCTAAGTCATCCAACAGGCACGAGAGCGACAAGGATAATAGTCCCTATGTATATACTGAAAGTCATTGCGCCCACTGCTCTTGCAAGAGAGGCCCTAGTAGCTGGGAACGTCCCACTGCCTGCCGCCTGTCTTGAAGAAAAACTGGTGGTTTTTGTCGCTTAACTCTAACTTGTAGAGCAGTTGTTCAGAACATATTTCCACGGACGGCTTTTGTTCTTTAGAATGTATTTGTTTAGACGACTGGTTGCTGAGACTAGCGAGAGATCGTTGAAATGCCTCAGCATACTACGGGCACGCGTGTTATAAGTTGATAGAACTTGTCCGAGCCGTTTGTTGCACGCCGGTTTCAAAACTCTATTTTCAACACCGCAAACCTCAACTCCGAATCAAGAACCCTAGAAGCAGAAACCGCCGACGTGGTTCACTGATACGGAAGACTCAAGTTCTGACGTAAGTTCTTTAATGTTCGTGGCGATTGGGCACACTGAAAGGAGATATAACTTAAAATACATACTCATGCACTGTATATCATCGGAAGGTAACATAACGAGGAGGGAAATGGTTCACTGATCTCCAATATACACAATAATATGAGGTCTAAACGGGTCCATCAGTTTATAGGATTGACAGACTGGTTGTAAGTGGCGCAACAGGTAACCAACGAGTACACTACCGACACGCGATGCCCATGTCAGATCGAGCGGATAATCAGAAGAAAATTTTACACGGCGGAGCAATAGAGGAGTGTGCAGTATGTGTCGTGTGTCCGGTAATGCAGAGTACTTGTCGGTACCCTCACCTTTTCCAAATCAACGTTTAAGCACACAAATTTAGAAAGAAAAGGAGTACAAATGACACTTGGAACGTTAACACGGCCAACAGTAGACAGACAGGGTCGCTACCGTTTTCCGCCTCTTGTTTCATAGATGGAAGCAAGCTAACTTGTGTCCAGGTGTCAATGATGAACGTGCCGTCGGTTTATATATATATATATGTATATCTCGCACAAAAATGAGGGGACGAGGTCAGTGAGGGCTGAAGGCATTGTTTGTCGTTAAAAGTCGACTGCTAAGTTTGCATCACAAACATGCAACCTGTTGCAAGGTACACAGGAACAGAAAAAACGACCGTTTACGTGAAAAAAATAAATATGAAGAAGGAACAAACTGATAAAGGCGCCAGCAACGAGTGTAGCTGAATTTTCAGAAGTTACCAGATCATCCTTCACGGCAGAATCATACCATGTCTAAGTTTTTCTAGAAAACATACAACAGTGAAAACCAAGATGAAGCACGATGACTGTGCTTTTATTGGCTGTGTAATAATTGACCAACAGATGTGGAGTGTCCGAACGAAATGTTCTTGGGCACAAGGAAAAAGCTTGTAGAGTCCGGTGGCAAGTGTCGGCCGTTAATAATAGTTTCACTCTTTGACGTCCGCTTTGTGACTCTCCCGACGTAACCTATTTGACGATAACTGACAAGATAGTAGACACAGAAGGACGAAAAGGAATGGGACAAACTATCTTCAGGAGTGGCACCAGCATTGGGAAGTTGTCGAACGATACGATGCTGTAAAGCAGGCACTCTGGATCACACTTGAAAGCTTGCGGACTATTTGTTCATCACTTACCTCACCCTTGTTTAATAGGAAGACAGAAATCAGCTTCCTCCTCGCTATCTAAACGTGCACAAGCTTAGCACAAGAATACCAACTGTTATTCATGAATCTCTCAGAATACTTATTTTTAGTTAGCGTTCCCTCGAGCAAGCTTTGTGCTTTCTGTTCACCAGAAAACGCACCAACTTTGTTTATTGCCCTTAGTGGGACAAAAATGTGAAATTTTGTGTAACGGCCTAAGTAGCAAAACTTTGCGGGGCCTGCACGAGCTCCTCGCGGGCCACGGTGGGCCAGGGAAAAACCTGCGAGCAAAGCATTTAACGAGGTCTGCAAAATTCGATTTTTTAAAAACGGTTTCTCTATCATTTCCGTTACGCGCTCTGAGCTCACTGACGCCGCCCATGTAGTATATTGCAAAATATCCGCGAACATGAGAATCTTATCGGACAGTTTACACAAGTTCATCAGAAACATATACCGTCCGTTAGGCACGTGTTCAAGAAGTTCCCCCATCGACGCTGGAGCGACTGCAACACCCTCCGATGCACACTTGGGTAACTTGCTGGGAGGAATGTAGTGGAAATGTGTGGTAAACGAGCGTTAACCATAATAATACAAGTTTCAGAGGTGAGTGTGAAATTCCATATCTCCGTAAACAATGGAGATAGGATAAACATGGTGCATAACAATCTTACAGTATTCCTTCTGGGCATCGCAATAATACTACAGACAATTGCCTGTTCACACTGGGTAACCTCTATATAACCTCATCAACTTGTGCAATATTCGAACGTGAACCGTAATACTACGTTCTATGGATGGGTTTGAAATTCCTCATCTCCATAGCTAATGGAGATAGAGCAAACATGAAACAAAACAGTCTCACACTACTCCTTCTGGGCGGACCGGCCCGTCCACATGTTTCTTCTGTGAATGGATCTCATCCGATCAACAAGGTAACGCGGTGGTCTGTCAAGATGTTCTAACTCGACGGTGATATTCATATCGAAATGTGCTTTACTGAATTGACTTAATATGAGCTGGGGCTCAGCATCGCTTGGAATGAGCCAAGGAATATCGCCCACACAATGCTTGGTGAATCGCTCCTGGCGGTTTAGAATATTTCACTCGGTAACGCGTATTCGAAAATTCCATTAACGCTTAATCAGATGGTCGGGGTAACCGGATTATCTTTATAATATTCCACAGTGGGGGACCTCACGTGAGCGATAGTAATTCTCTGGGCAAGGGACGGAATGTCCATGTGCTAAAGAGGGGTCTACGAGAGTTGGTCACAGAACTGGTGATTTGGAAGCCGTATTCACAACCACTCAATGGAGCACACAAGTCCGTAGAAAGGCCTATTCAGCAAGATATGAAAGAACAGGAACACGACAGCTCAATGTGTTATATGGTACACAAGTTAGCAAAACAAGCGTAATATGATTATCCGTTGTTTTCTTCTGTTGGTTCTTCCTGCGCCTCATTCAAATACGTGGCCGCCGAAAGACCTGGAAGGGGGGAAGCACATGTTGTTAGGCGCGCAGTTCGGTTGGTGTCCTTACTGTTACATCCCCAAGTTCAAATAAAGCGCCAGAAATAACGGCCGAAATCACTTAAATTTATACGGTACCGTTCGATAAAATCATAATAAAGCTTCTATCTCACCTTGAATGTGTTTTAACCGTATACGCGGATTATACAGCAAAAATGCATTCAAAGTGGAGTAACTAAACACAAGTTTGCAAATAGCCAGCAGCCGTCAGAAAATGAGCTCACTGAAGCAATCGGAATCGGATGAGGTTGAAGGCAAAGTTTCGACAGATCAGCGGCGATGATAATGAAGAAGTCAAACGTTATATGTGTAGTCGTAGTGTAAATTTGCTCCACACGGCGAAGACAAAGACAGGCAAATTTAGGATAGGCTTTCTACAAACAAACGGAATATGCTTTAACGACTTCATCACTGCGCACAAAACGACAAACGAATCAGACGAACCTTAACAGATAGAACAGCGCTCGTAGAGCTTTTACTTAGTCACGGCGTGACTGAGTTGACCGTCCTTTAATTTGGCCATAAGTAGGACCTAGAAATGGACCCACTGTTGCCCCACCTTTCTGTTTGTAAAAGTCCGGGTTAGAATGCAGCCGAATATTATGGTGCAAAACAACAACAATTCCTCGGGTTTATCTTCCTATAATTCTGACATAAATTTGATTGCTCTCGGTATAGTTGCAGAGGTAATCAATAGTTTCATGCACTTGCACGTTAATACGTGGAGAGGTCACATCCAAAGACATATTGACGCTCTCATTAGCCATTGAATCCACTGAATGTGCGAAACTGAAGTTGTCGGAGTTTGATCTTAAAGCCAGGAATGCGTGAAGCTAACTGTGACGACGAGGCGCTGAATAAAACACACACTTTATTGTCCAACTCGTTTGTTTTTGTGCCATGCGCGCTGCTGCTCGGGACCACAGCCTACCCTCCGATCCCGTCTGCATTTCTTAGACACTTCTCTTCAGCTTGTGTGTGGCCAACGTCTTCCGTCGGGAGTTTTTGCCGGCCACTCCTCGTCCGTTTGCTCGATCTCGTTGGGTGTTGGCTCATACCGTCGCCCGTCTTTTCTGCGCTCTATCCGTCGGGAGCTTTGACCTCAACTCACGACCCTGTCGAGATATTCGCGCCTCCTGTTTGGTACTCCACCAAACTGTAACTGATGACCTTTGGATACTCAATTCGCCTGATAGGGGTTGACAGGGTTGATATTTTTGGTTGATGCAGTGCGTTTAGACAATGATCTCTAGGTGAGATACTAGAAGAAATGACAGTTGAGTCTCAGATTCTCCAGGGAGGAAAACAATATTGTCCTACGCGCTAAGGCAGAATGGGAAAAAGATTATTCCAATATGCATCTGGTTAATTTTGTTTACATCTCCGCCTTTATACCATGAAGCGGTTAATCCAGTGGTAAAGATTCCGGATTTGCTTTGCCCACCGTAAAACCATGATCCTTTAAACCATTGTTCCGTCATATCACAAGAAAACAAGCCAAATGACTTGTACTTGCGTGTTGAGTAGATGTGTACACTTCAATAATAGCCTCTTATTCCTTCCCTCGCTCTAGCGAGGATAAGTTTTGTTACCCAGTCACTTTGCCAGCTTATCTCGTCCACACCTGGTAACATGCGTATAACCACTTCTTGTACGTTATTTTGGACGGCAGCTTTCTTTATAGATTGTAATGATCAAGCTTGAACAAAGGAAGGCCAAGCACGATGAGGTCAAAAGAATGAACGCCGCTGGACACAAGTACGCGATCTCCAATTTTAGTCTCTCCCGTCGCAGGCGCAACACACTGTACAAAGAAGATATAAATCCTAGCTAACTGACTGCTCGAAGCACTGTTTTGCTACACTGTTTTGCTTTTGTCGCTTGTATATGTTTGCCTTCATTACGCCCGTCGATGAGTTTGTTCTCTGTGACCCGCACTTTATACTTAATGACCAACACTACAAATGAAGTGACCACAAACCAAAAAGAGGATATCAACGATAAACAGAGGTGGATATCCGGCTATCGCAAGCCTGTGAGAAGAACAGTACTGAGAAGCGACCTATCGCAAACAAACCTCCCAAAGAATCCTGTTACACTAACAGAGGATAACACTCTCAGACATCAAGCTCAAACATTTTGCTATTTGACGTGCGAAAGAGTTAGTCCCAATCCATGCGGCAACTCGCGCGTTCTCCATATTGGTATCGTGACCTGGGAAACAGGAAGCCATTTGAAGCTTGAACGAAGTTTCCGTCCAAATCGTTGATCCCTTTGACAGTTTTAGGGGTTTCGCTGATCCAAAATAAAACTTTTAAGCGCATGGGAAAAGATTATGTTCGCTTATTTCTTCTTCAGGTGATACACAAAGCGTTCCGCTAAGTAACCTTATAATACTCTTTTGAACTTTCTCCATTCCCAGTTTTCCCCCTGATTTTTGGGCTCCGCGTCTGCACACAGTATTCTGGCTGGTGTGTTGACTACGTTTCGGAAAGCGGTAACAGCATTACTTGACGTATAATTGTTCCACAACCTGTATGACGCCCTATTTTCTTTTGTGTCCTATCCAGTCGATATGTAAATACTCTGAGACGCACCACTTTTAGCGTACACAACGCTTTGGGTATCTTTACATTCCTCAGCTCTCTCCTGTTCTACCTTACAATAAACGTAGTCTCCCCCGGTTGACTTCCAGCAAGCAGCTGACCACACTTTCCTAAATGGACGACGACCCTCCATCCTACGCGTCAATGTGGTCATTCGGTGAAGAATATTCTTGACGTACAAGTCAACATCGTCAACTTCACGGCGGTCGCATCTGCAGGTAGTTTGCATTTCAAACTCTGATATCACCCACTCGCTGTGAATTCATATTTTTCAATGGCAACGGTCAAGATGTCTATAGGGTGCGTTCCCTTCATTAACAATCCTTTGGCTTTCTCCAGCCTATCAGTCGTGCGACCGACAAAGTGGACAACATCGCTTTGCACATGAGTGGCTCAACTGGGCCCGGCGTGAAGCCAATGACATCAAATAATTCATAAACTCCATTTCGGCTCAGCGAATGTTATCAAGTCACACTTGAAACTATGACATACTTACTCTAGCTCATTGTCCACCGTAGACATTTGACTGAGGAGACAACCACTGCGAAGAGAGTTTGTCTTTTGGCGCATATGACAGACTGATTTCATCCACTTACATGCTCACGAGCGGCGTCAGTTACATGGGGTTAACACAACGTGATGTCGCAGCCGAACATCACACGGGCAGCCATCACTTGAGCAGGCACCTTATCCATCAAAAACTACTTTACCGCAATGTACTCGCACCTCAATTCTCGAAGTATTTTCAACAGCCTACGTAGTAAAACACAATGTCTACCACGAACGTACCTATATGTCAAGGGTCCGCCGTATTCCACGCCGTCTCTTACTAGGACCTGATGACTTCCATCTTTCGAAGCAAGAGGGAATGTATAATGATCTACTTGTGCCTGTTTGTCCCGTGGGTGGAATTCACATTCACAGCATGCGAGAAACGTCGGAATAATTTAACTTGTGTTTGCTGGGCAAAACAGATGTGTGTATGTCTGTCGCCGTCATCCCGCATGGTGTGCACTACGCCTATCACACCAATCACCGACGGCACTTCCTCGAGATTCCCTAATATTTCGTTACCATTTTTACATCACAAACTCACTTGACATTGTCGGTTTTAACTTGTGGCGGATGTTCCTAACGTCAACAGTTGTGATGAACTTCCTGTTATAGTCCGCTACATACTCCTTGACGTCAGCAGTTGACGTACCGTATTGGAACAGGCTCCCGCATTCGTTCGAATAACTGATGGTAAGTCAGTGATTTGTAGGAAAGGAACCATATACCGGACGATTGAGAAGGTAGTACTGCTCTGACTCGAAAGAGCTCACAACCAGAGAGGCATTTCGTCGGACCACATGAAATCCTGAACTGCAACATGTGTCGCGAGAACTGGATTGTTAAGACTACTAATACTCAACTCACTAGACAAGGCCCGCTTTCTCGCATCCAATCGTATGCCTTATGTATTTCGTACGGCAGTAGAAAACTCAACGGTTTTTTAGGGAATCATACAAACCCACCTAGACGTACTTCAGAACCTTTTCCGAACTACGGCTCGTCCCACGAATAAAAATAATGCCCACGTTTTCTATGCACCTCTGAAAGCAATCTTTGAACCGTAAGAACGTGTGGAATTCACGATCCTTAAAAATCGTCCGGGAAACCGCAATAAAATCCATTCCCCAAAAATAAAAATACCGCACGTTGCTGATGTGATGAACAATATCTGCATCATCGTATACCTGGCTATACATTATTTTGGCAACCATGAATTAACGTTGCTACGTGCAAGCAACCACAACAGTAGCCATGCCGAATATCGAAAATAACATACGATAAGATCGTTTTCAGTCAACAGCCAGTTAAAACGAACATATATGAGTTCGTGACGCTGATTTTGGCGATTTTAATTTCTGCACCACGCACCAGACTAATGAGGAGGAACGTGCGGTTGAATAACCTTTACCCACGACAACCGAAGAAATCACATTCTACGAATAGTTTACAAGTCAGAAGGCCTCAGTTACTCCACTTATTTCAACATAATCGCTTATCCCTATGAGTCTTACGCAGGGGCAAAGTATCTCAAGCTGAAGCCTTAGAAGTCACCAGGACTTGACAGCCCACCGCCCATGTTGTTTACTGTTTGTGCTGCGGTGCTGGCCGTTTCACTTCATGCGTTTCTCTACTTTCATATTTTCAAGTTTTCTTCCTAGTCTCTTGATGTGTGGTGTTATTTCGCCTATCCGCGAGGGTACTAACAGAACCTACGTGGGTGACCACTGCCTGGTAGCATTGTTTTTATTTGCCCCTAGGATGGCGGAGATCATGTTGGGTGATTGCAGAAAGGTACCATCTCACTCCGCTCCACACTCTACAAATCACGAACACAGATTTTGCGGGATTATCCGCGCACAATTATCCCACTGGTGACGGTAAATTCCTGGACTGCAGCTGCGAACAAGCATCAACCAGCAAGTGTCTTTCTCAGATTTTGCCAAGATCTTTGTTAGAGTAAATCGCCTGGCTGTACTGAGCAAAACACAGTAGGTAGGTCTCAACAGCCAGCTGTGTGGATAGTTCCAAAATCACTCATCAGGCAGGACCTAATCTGCTGTTGTTAGCGGCGAACTCTCCGCAGAATTTGAGGCTACTACCGGTGTTTAATAAGGAGCCACACTGAGCCATTCTTTGTTCCTGTTATACATGAGCAGATCACTAGTTTTTAACCGAGCCCCTGCCTGTGTATGCAGACGACACTGAAGTTTGGCATATGCAACGCCCTCCAGAAATCTCGACGCAGTGCACTGGTGGTCGTTAGAAAAAGTCCACCAATCAACGTTATCTAGCCAAGAATCATGCACCTACAGGGAGAGGTCAACACAATCTACAAGGCTGGTGGCAGCCGTTCACCCTTTCTCTCAACTTACTACCTTGAGTCTGCATTGTCCGTAAACCACTGTTCTCTGGATAGCCAACAGCAGGTTGGCGGCGTCTATTGGATTATTAACGGAATTTCTATTGGGTAAGTGTGCGTATATTTGTAATTCTAGTATGACCTGTATTAGAAATGTACATACAGACATGTGCTCCGCGCCTAAAAATAGACATAGGCACCCTAGAGTCCGCGCAACGGCGTACTACGACAAGTCATGGGTCTCCACTTGCACGTTTACACAGATCGGCTGAAATATCAGAACCTCCTCCCACTGCCTTGAAAACGGCTGGGTGGGTGACATAATCCTAGCCCTCAGAATCACGATCACAGGGGGCCACTCCATTGAGGGAGATCTTTAAAATGAAGAAGACCACCAACTTAGAAGGACACGACCTCAAACTGGACGCAGCACGTTTATAAAGTGCCACTACTGTTCCAACCTTGTGGTTTGTTTCAATCCCTGAAATCTTTCAATTTTATTGGTGCAACTTTCTCTGTTTCATTAGTCCACGGGCGTAAACAGGAAAGGTACGAACATTCAAACCGAACTTATGTAACAGCATTCGATGTGCACCATTCTGTTTTGCCACATCCACTCCCTTCCGCTTCCTACCAGGTCCTTGAACACGCAGACTGGCCACGTCCGTGCACCGAGCTGAGAAAGAAGATCGAGCAGAATCCAAGGCCAGTGACCAGTTACCTCAAGACCACCTCTGATTTGTGGTTTGCTTCCGAACCGTGGTACACCTATATAGATATGGACTAGAACATGATGCAAATTGAAGTTCCTTCGGTGTATGTGTAGTGTCGATACAAGTTTCTCGTTAGCCTGCTGCTTTTTCTCTTTTGTGAAACAGACCCCATTGTTCTTCGATTGCGAACACCGGACATCGCGTGTGCTTTTCTTTGTGATTCTCTCACTGGTATGCTAAAGTTTTGGCACTCACGATGCAAATGAAGACACCGATCCTGGAAATGAACATTCATGTGTTTGGCTAGGGGCAACCCTAATAATCAGTAACAGGGTGGTGTGGCCGGCGGAAGATGCTACGTAGCAGACAGATGCCCCATAAAAAGCAGTTCAGAATCAAAAATACCAAGTAGCGGACGGTCTAACTGGCAGAGGTGTTTTACTTGTGTTCGATATGGACAAGCGACAATTTGGTGTCCATTATCCGCTCAGAACCGTACAACTGTTGATTGGTCTCTTGTGTATCAGTCTGCTCTTATCTCTAAATGTGGGGATAAAAATTTCGCAGTGAATCGTGTGCCTAATGCCCAAAACTGGCGGTCGTAGCCGTGATTACTTGGTGGATTCCGTGTCCACATGTAGTCCACTTGACAAGGAAACATCTATCTGTTGCCCGCTTCAGGCTGTTACGGGGCTTGTCAACCAAGTTCCCGTCACAATTCGACAACGATACCACATCTTGGCTTGTGTTGGCAGTATTGTGCGGGTAAGAACTGGATAGGTAATCCAAGCCCCTGATTGTCCCAAAATTATCACTTCATGTCATTTGGGGGAGCAACAATTTGGCAACCACCAGGTGTATGTTAGGTCTGCCTAGCCATGTCGAACGTTTTTATTTGGACCTTACGTACGAAACATTGTCAGATCTTGCGGGGGCTTCCAAAAGGTAGCACGCAGCCAGTGGGAAAGTACACACCGAGTCAGAGTGGCAGAAGTTCATCAATCGCATTTTTTCTGAACCCCTGTCATACACAGTGCACAATGTAGAGGTAATAAGAGAGGAGAATGCGATATTCTGGTGGAAGATAAGACCGTGCCGCACAGCACTGACACGAGTGGGGCAAGCCTAATTCGAAGAACTGCTCATTGCGTTCCGTGCCACTTCGGCGGAAATGTCTGGGAGTAGTGTCGCCCAACCATCAATATCTCCATAGGAGTGTCCGATAGTATCACTATAAAGGATGGTTCCTAAAGATTGTGTTGACTATCGTCGGTTTAATTACCACGTATCTTTGACACTATTGATTTTGATTCAAAAGCCGAGTGGGTTAGTATCTTTGATCAGGCGTACGATTAATGCCAAGTGAAAGTAAGGCTCAGTGCTCGAATGAAAACCATGCTCGTGGTAATTTGCGGCCCGCATGAGTATAATACGTCGAAAAACGTTCTGGACACCCTCCAGAATTTATTGCAACAGATGCTGGGTGCCCTTATTCATAACCAACGTCCGGTCAACATGGATGTCAGGATCATGCAAAGACGTCTCAATGATGGACACTCGTCTAACTTATCTAAGTTTCCGTCAATTCTAAATGAACAGGGGCCGAAGCTGAATCCAACAGAATGATTTTGTGCAGAATGAAGTGGAGCAGTTAGGACATGACGTCTACAAAATTGATGTGGGTTGTGGTCCCAACAGGGTGTGTATAGTGAAAGAATCAATAACCTCTGGGGTGCCGACGAGATCCACAGTCTCACAGGAAATGGTTCTTATCATCAACGGTTTGGTTCCGGGTTTCCTCAATTTTTTAACCCTTAACAGTGTTGACGGTGAAATGACGACTGTTTGAGTGGTCCAAGAATTGCCAACAGTCGTATCATCCGTTGAAAAAGTGCTATGCACTGCCATCGTTCCATCGTTTCTGGATACCAAGACAGGTGCGAAAAAATTCATCATAACCACTGGTTACAGGGCAGCCGCCATTGGGGCTGTAATGTCCCTGTGAGGAGATAAAGAAGTGAGAAACGTCACGGCTGGCGGAAACCAAAGTTACAGCAGAGGCGGAAGAAACAATTATTATAAATCCGTTGGTCTTGCACTGAGAAAATTCGCGCCCACAGATTTCATCAAATATTTGGCTCACCAACTCCATATTTATACCAATACCTCACCCACCCCGTTTTGGTTTATTAAATTAATTTGTCATTAACCATCTGCAGTACGAGTAGGTGTCCCTGATCCGATCTACTGGCTCGAAGGTTCACCTTCGACCCTGTTGGTCTCACTGGAAAGCCACTGATTTCGTTGGACGAGAATGTCATCGTTAAGGATTGAGGTCTGTCAATTGTAATTATTGGTGCATTTTCTTTATTATTGTGGTGGAGTCATCCCAACCCGATCTCGTTTTGGGGCCATGCGTAATTCAACGCTCAGTTTTGAATCGCTGCCTAATCATCGAACTTTGAAACTACGCTAATGCTAAGGAATTCCGTACCCATGGAACACAAAGATTTCAGTTGTGAAAAGCAAGTCAGCTGTTCGCTAGTTGCTGTTTCAAATCCTGGTCCGTATATCAGTCGTAGATTCACACGCAGTCCAGCGTTCGCAGGCTAAGTCAAAGTTGTTGCTTACTCAACTTAAAGAGTGTGAATTCATAGCGGTGGTCAAACTGCGGCGCATGATGTCACAGGATAAGATCAAAGTTAGGAAAATAAGATTGCTGCTTGACCTAGCTGAAGGGGCAACGCTCAAGCTGACGCTCACCTTAAGCCGGAATGTTAGGGTGATCGGAAAAATCATGTACAACAGTGTCTGGAGAATCACAGCGTAGGGTTAACAACAGCAGTGGGGCTGGTGCAGCTTGACAAGCATCATGTCCCAGCCCACTCAGTGAATAATTTTCCTCCACAAGTGGCCAGTGTTGAACTCCGTAAGGATAAGCTGCGCTTTCCTAGTGGTGAACAAGCGACATGCCGGAGGTTCGTTCGTCGATCTGAATGTCACGCCGAAGGAAAGGTAATGGTTGACGGCCAGCGGATGATGTACTTGCCACACTACCCACCAGGTTCTTGTCAAAAAAGCCGTCGGCCTCTCCCTGTCACCTAGCGCACAATACATCGAGTAACTTGTCCTGGTAAACGTGTCATTCTGGCCACTCCCTCAACGATGGCCTGTTGCCTGCAAGAAAAACTGCCAGTGAAACGGAGGCCTTTTCCCTGTTGTCGATGAAGATGCAGGGCTGTGGAATATGACGCCCATGAGTTACATGTTCGATTCGGACCCCGTAACCAACTTAGAGGGGACAGTTGGTGCATTCTTATTCAAGGCGCGGTACAAGTACGCAGAGGTTTTAGACTGCCTATCGGCTTCTGGTCAGCAGACTACTTTCGGACAGCTGCGCGATTTCATCCCGGAGCGTGCTTGAATTTCTCGTGGCAGGTCTAGCCAGGTTGCTCGCAGCAGTGGCCACAAAACCTTCATACCAACCCCGATGTATGCTTCCAGCGGGCCATATACATCGAGCGATACCGGAAAACAGACAACGGTTTCAACATATACGGCAAATGAGTAATGGGTACAACCTTTTGTGAGCAGGTTCATGAGCTGAAACTCTGCCTCGAATTGCGTTCCATTATTGTCAGACGGAGATGGTACACCGTTTGATGGAAAAGCAGATGTATTATCTTTCTCAAGCTTTCCCAAGTAGTTGTTCAATACAAGCATAGGGCGAAGTACACTATAGATGGGCACTGTGGTTGGCACTACTGTGGTGGAGAAAGGTTTCTTGATTCTTCTAGGTGCCTTGAGCGTCGCCTCTACCTTATCCACCACAACAATCACCGGAACTACAAAGACCTATCTTATGGGTGCACAGCCAACTATGATGGCGCCAGATGAAGATGAGAGAGCTACTATCGTGATGAAAATTACCCACAGGGAGTGAAATCTGCCATTAGACGGTGATGAAATGAGAAATCATTGAGCACTGGACGATATATCCGTGGTATCGCCCAGGAATGTGAAAGTCATCGATTTCCATGACAGAGAGCATCAGGAGAGTTAAAAAAATTTGTTTCAGTTGACCGTAAATCAGTTTGTCCTTCATTTGGCGCCGAGATCGAAATTAGCGATGGTAAGTGTTGTGAGGGTGTAAATGTAGTATCTTGTGAAGATTTTTTCACATTTGATTAATATTTGAATGACGTTATCTTATATTTTATTTTAGGTTATGGATTACTTACAGGGCTTCAAAGATGTCTTTGACGACTGCGCATTTGCTAGCTTCAGCGAGTTCAAAAGTTGCTCAGATAGGTACATAAAGGATTGCCGTTGAGTTTACCTGTTAGATGGCGTTCCGCTGTATGAAACACAAGCGACGTAAGAGCGAAAGCTGTGGAGTACGACGTGCTCAGTGAGTTCTGTTCACATAATTCCCATTGCACAGTTCCCGCAATACATGCTGTCAATCACGCTTTAACGTGGTTAAGAGAAATACCGTGTTGGTTGTTAGCTCTTCCACGTTGGAGAAAAACCACGACCCAATTGTCTTGCTGTACGATGCCCATCCAAGGAATCGTCGGCTCACAGACAGTGAAGTGAACAACTCGAGACATCTTTTTGAGTACAACACGCCAACTGCTGAGTTGAAGTAGTATGCTGCGGATGCTTATGGCAAGTATATGAATACCATGGATATTTGCAACATCCGTCATCGGTTGAAACCGCCAGTGATAAGTAAGTGGGTTAGTGTGCACTAATGTAGCAGAAAATCTGCCACAAATCCTGGATTATATAGAGAAAAACGGCGTGCTGCGTGTCATCAGAGACGAGAACAATGGGTACACGCACATGTTTTGCATGCAGAGAGCAAGTGCAGTTATTCAGACGGTTCCCTGACGTGGTAAAAGTCGATACCACTCATGGGACCAACCGCCACAAGTAGGTTCTCCATCACTCCGCATTGGCCGCTGTAGTCTAAAGCTGTATCAGTCCCTCGTTACAGACGGCATGAGCCATGGACGACCCGTAATGTACGTCTACGTACGAAGTGAGAAATACGCATCTGTGCATCATTTGTTCAAGACATTCCGGGAGGGTATGGGGGAACACATACGTGTCAGAACGTTTGTGATGGATAAAATGGCGGCCCAAATGCGAGCAGTACCAGTAGTATTTGGATGCGACATTATGTTATGTTACTTCCATGTTTGGAATGCTGTGAGGAAACATGTAAGTTGTAATAAACCTTATAATCACCATCCAGACGAAGTCATTAAGAAGCCGGTATTTGTTTCATCGCATGGCTACTTGCAACAACTCTGAAGAGTGAGTGATCACCTTTGTCTATTCATTTCTCAGGTTCAACCGGGATGTTGCAATAATCCGGCGAACAGACCCCAGCTTCATGAACTATCTCTTGTGCAATTGGCTGTATATAAAGCCAAAGTGGGCCATCCATGCAAAGTCGGATGTTGTTTATTTCGGAAATCGAACAAACAACCGTCTGGAGAATGCGAATGGACGATTAAGTCCATGTGGTTACCTTGTATTCATATGCTGTTCGTATTCAAAAAGCACCTCTATCAATACAGTACTTTGTTGTTAACTATGACCGCATTTGCTCTAGGCCGTTTCCTAATCCATCGACGATGGCTTGCTGAATACAATCTACCCCAAATTAGTATGTTCCGCCGAGAGGTGACGGTCGCCGGCAGCGATACATTTCAACTGGATTACAAAATGTTGCATCACGGGTTAGCCAAGCTGCACGATGCAAACCCCCGGACAGGAAGCCGCGTTTTCAAGGCTATCACAGCCTTCACGCATCAGTCTATTGAAACAGCTAAGGCGGCCTCACCACACACAGACTTCCCTCTTCTTCCGTCGTGCAATGCAAAACAACCAAGATGGGAGAAGAATGTTCACATGGGGTGCCCTGTGGATTTTGTGGTAACCACGTTAATACGAATGGTTATCGGTGCAATAAGGACCAGTTATTTTTCCACGTGGAATGCATGAATGATGCTGACATATCACACTGCCCCTTTTACACAGGGCAGTTACAACCTCCCTTGCCAGGTAAGTTATGAAATCGTTAACTATGCATGTTCACTTGCATCGACCTCAAACACGGTACCAACTCCGACGTTGAAATGAAAACACAGACCGTGTGCAGCTCCACTATTCATTGATGATACATCTGAAGATGAGTTTCGCGTTGTTCCCCAACGCAAGCTCTTCCAAGTGAAAGTATTCGCAAACGACAACACAGGCGTCACCGGCAAACGTAAGTGATACCCCACTCAACATGTTACATACAGTTTAAATGTAGACCAGCATGCACAGCAAGAGGAGGGTTTCTACTAAAGCAGCACAGAAAGCATGCAGCCTTCTTGATTTCTGACGGAATAACCTAGATAATGATAACATGTACATATAATAAACGTATTTCGATATTTCAGTATCGTGATGTTCTCGCTGGGGGTGCACGTAGGCTGACCGTCGAACTGTTAACCCCGAATGGCTTCATGCAGTACAGTGCCTCACTTTTCGTTGAACCGCTTTGCTTTCCTGAAGACACGTGATAGTACATCTTCTTGGTGATCAGGTAACTGGAAAATGTTACATAATTTCCGGTTACCTCAAGGCCAAAGCAGCTTACGCCGATTACGGTGAGCAATATTCACTCTAAGCAGATCACGGCCTCATCTACTTACCCACGACGCCTCCAGTTATCAGTGGTTTCCCATCGCACGTGGGGATGATCATTATTACCCCAACTTATAAACTGTCGGCACCTATTTCAAGGAATATCGAATGATAAAGTCTTTAAAAATATGGCTTACAAGTTACACGGTGCATGTTTATCAATAATTGGTCCCTTATTCCATCTATCAACCAGATCGCAAAACTTCAGCTACCTCGTCAACATATTTCGCTGGTAAGTTAGCGCAAATCCTTGGCGTCCTCAATAAACATTGTTTGCGCATTAAAACAAATGAATTCTCACAGTACAATAAGCATACTCCATACTTTCTTAAATATTCCGTCCACAATTACTCCCACGATATTCCAATCCCACATATTTACGGTGAACTAGCTACAGCATACACTCCCTGCGGATAAATTTCAGCTAAAACCTCCTCTGTTGATGATTCGCTCATGGGTTCCATCAATTCGGTCAAGCGGAACGCCACTAGATGTGTACACATTTTGGACGTTCCATTGGGCAAAAGTGGGGGTGGTGAGACAGCCAATTTCCTATTTGGCGATATGCGCGACGCACGTTGGATTCCTGGTGATAGGCTAAATTGACGTATGCGGCTGTAGACGATGAAAACTATTTAGTTGGATGTCATGTGAACAGCTGACTATTGAATGATGAACGGCAGCGTCCGTCAACCGGCTGTCACGGGATGTTTCTGCAATGGTGCCTAGATCCACACCTTGTATGGTACCGATTTCAAGTGGGTCCTCTTCTGACCCCACATTCTATGGAGAAAATCCGGCGGCCTTATCGATGGTACAGTCTTACAAGCTGAATGCAAATGGTCATTATGAAATGTCCCTTCTTTGAAATTGCAAGCACCTCACCTTTCCTACCAGCTGCAAGATGACCCTGAAATATTTGTCATGCTTAGAGAAGAGGTTTATTAATGAGAGCGATATGTTTCGGAGGTGTGCGAACACGGTGCAACAGCACAGTAAACTTGGGCACTTTGAAAAAGGTCCCCCAGGCTCATTTCAACCTAAGCGACTCCTGCTAGTGGTACCCGTTACACCATCATGTACTAAACCCTAAGGAACCAGAAAGGCTCACAGTGGTTGTCGGCTGCTCGGCCAAGTATCAGGGACTGTCTCAGAATGGCAGGTCGTGACAGATCCCTGACACAACTGCAATTCTAGAAGGCGCATTGCCACTACCCCGCCTCGAGAAAGTGGCGGCTCCGGCAGATATCGGTGAAATGTTACTGTAGGCACACATTTCCCCTTGCTACCGGGCATGGTCCCTATATCTATCGTGGCCTGATGATAAATTTGTGAAGAGTCCAATAGGGTGCCAAACAGCGTTCCACCCCCTCGGCAATACTTCCTCGCCATTTTGCATGAGTTATGCATTGCAATGAGCCCCTGGAAACTGCCGGTCAATATATGAACACTTCACCGCAACTCATTCCGGACGAATTCTTGTTCCGATGTCTGTTCAGTTACGGTTTGCAGCGATGAAATGCCAAAATTTCCGTGAAGGAGGGTTGTGACATGCTTTCAAGGGAAGGCTTCTGACTGAAAATGGGTTTTTAGTGCCTGTGGGGTCCTAACTCAAATACCTACTTCGAACCTCTGATCACTCCCGGTGAAAAGTGAAGCTAGATCACTGCCATTTCAATCTGCTCTTGGCTTCCAGCAGACACTGAGACGGATGAGTTCCGCCCAATTCTCCTGCATTCGGACAGAGTGGAGACTAGGAGAGAGATAACACCTCTTACCTCTTTACTATACGGCCCTTTACGCTTGGTCTCGTCCTGGCCACCGGCAGGCAAACGTTTGCTCCAGCAGTTGTGCAAGGGTCCCATCGGGTGGGACGAAATATAGTGCCTGATAGATCACATAGGTAGTAATTTTGGTCGACAAGTTCAAAAGCTCTTGACGACTTCTGACCCCCCATGCTATATGCTGTCTTCGCGGGCTAGTTTCATAGAGCAATCCGAAATGCATAATTTTGCAATGTCTCACGGTGAACTTGTAGGACAGCAGCTTATGAGTGCTCCACCTCAAAGGTAGGTACCAGAAACAGTACACTGCCGTCGGGTGAGTCTAGTATTGCGCGATCGGAAGCGGCAACTATCTCAACACTTGCATTGGTCTCACCAGTCATGGGTATGAGAGCACATGAAATCGTTGTTGACAACTCTGGTCGGATGTTCCGGTATTGCATTTCAGGAAGGATTCCCTAACTGTTCAGTATTATACAGACAGTTTCTAATCTAATTGTCGTTGACGCCAAAACTTTGGAGGCATGTGTGTCCCAAAGAAAGTCCAGCTGACCTGACTTCGCGCGGTTCAGTGGGTTCTCTAGCAGCAGACAAGTCGTTGGAATGTATTGAGCTCATGAGTCGATTGTCCAAATTGTGACTTGCAAAATCCAAGTGTTTTCGGGACCAGTGACATCCACGTAAAGATGATATCAACTAATGTAAACTTAATTGCGTCAGCGAGCGACGTAAACAATCTCACTTTCCGGGGTTTAAGTTGAACTTGATTGCTGAAAGCCTTCGTGTAGCTTATCCGGTCCATCTTTTACGTTGTGAAATTTTGTGGCGGGTGCTGAGAGTCGAACATGAGAACCTAGCCCTGGTGCTTAAAGGATTTCAATGCGGTCGAAATAGATTGTGTCAATTCGGTTCAGATCAGTACCTCCTGGTGGGGAGCCTTGTTGCCCAGGCGATTCGGCTGTGAAGACCCCTTTGTTTTTTTTGTAAAAGAAGCTATTCAAAGAAATTGTACCCGGTCATTATCAGGAATTGTTAACCGATTGTCGTTATCAACTTACTATAATAATGGTATATTTCTCGACGCATTTGTGAGAAATACGCTCAGGAGAGCGTGATCAACGTATGGATTTTCAAGTATATACATGTCTGGACACCAAATTTGTAAATTGTACAATGAGCCAGCTATGTGGATAGAGCAACGAACCAGACATTATATGTAGGAAAGATTTAATTTTAAGCAGACGGTTACCAGATTACACTCCCATAGTTTTAACAAAACGCCTTCAGATTAGTGATCTTGTTACAGATATCCTCACGAAGTTCAGGGCACTCCGAAAGGTCGTGTGTTGTGTTCTCCAAGGAGGCACCTTTAGATCATACAAGATGACCTGGCGGCTGGGTGTCATTGAGTCGTTCCAAGTATGCGGCCGTCCTCGCGCCCCAATCGGCAAACCGCTTGACTCCCCAAGCATCTGTCGGGGCAAACCCGGCGTATCATCTGCTCACAAACATTGAGTCGGAACATTTAGGACCTTTCTACGTAAAGAGCAAGAGGGCTTTGGAAGACTTATACGAATGTTTATTCACGTGCCTGTAATCTCAAGCACTCATATCGAAGCAACCTACTCGCTTAAAGCTGAATCACTTATTAGGGCTCTGTCACGATTCGCCGAACGCAAAGGCGGGCCAGAAGCCATCTTCTCTTATGATGGTTCCAGTGTGATAGTCGCTGAGGAGGAGCTTAGAGACCGGGTCTGCAACTTGGGTAGCGAGTCCGTCAAGATCTTGCAGAGAAATCTGGTGGCACTCCGGCTTGCCGTCTGCCGGTTATCACGCTGGAGTATGAGAGTGATTGGTTCTTTCTGTCGGATGTACTTCGAACGCAGTCTGCGGACGGCAACAAACTGAAGATAAAA
Source organism: Paragonimus westermani (assembly GCA_008508345.1). Classification (NCBI taxonomy): domain Eukaryota; kingdom Metazoa; phylum Platyhelminthes; class Trematoda; order Plagiorchiida; family Troglotrematidae; genus Paragonimus; species Paragonimus westermani. The sequence continues at coordinate 58,760 of QNGE01003960.1, forward strand.
CTCTCATGACTTTGTCGATTAAAGCAAAACGTATCTCAAGCAACCGACCATTGTTTCGTGTCGCTGTAGACAATTCCCACGACGTCGCCCTAACCCTGAAAGACTTGCCTCTTTGAAAGGGCAATACAATGTTGGCTCCAGAAGCAAAACTAGTAGAAAGGTACTGAAGACGGCAGCTACCTTTTGGAGAAGGTGGTCCTTACAGTGTGAAATAATTGCGAGTTTGTCAATGACGCTTAAGGAGCCAAAGTAACATTCAAATGGTTGCAGTTGATCCTGTTGTAGCCGGTGGACTGACTAGAGGCCAGCATCTCCTGGGCCTACTAACGGAATGCCGCTCAAACGCGGGCAAACTACTCCGTACTGACGAGGTTTGTATGAAGGCCGCTCTATTAAGAAGAGACCTGAGACGCCCTTGTTTGTTAGAGGAGCATGAATGTTGACCACTACGGCTCGCGAGGCCCCGAGCGCACATTGTGTGCATAGTGTCATTAAGTGATGTTAGGTAAAATGTTAGGAGTGAGCAGCAATCCCAGTGACCTGCCAGATTGCGTAAAATTTTGGAGGGCCTTGTCAATCTGTTGTTTCGTGAACTTCTTTCACCCCCTATTCTAGCTCACCAACCGTTGAGCCGCGACGTCAAGTGGTTGTTCAAGCAACGCCCAGTTTACTGGCAACACCTATTGTTAAGCTGGACCCAGGATAGTCACGCCTTTGAGCAACGAGCGTCCATATGTTCTGAGGCCGTCGAGCAATCGATTCGTATGCAAAAAGGAAGACGGTCGTATTGACGAGTTTCTTATCAATAAGGTGCTAATGTTCAAGAAACATTATCATAAACCAAATAGAGAAAGATAGCACCAAACCTCAACACTGAATCCATCAAGTATAGGATTTCCGAGGTTAGCGGTTCACGTAAATACAATCGGCTGCAACAGCAGTGTAATGGCGCAGCGGTCAAGCGCAAATGAAACCAAGGTACATATAAACAAAAATCCTGCGAGAAGAAATAGGGAAGAAATTACACGGAAACAAGTTTCTTCAAGTGAACGACGTCAAGACTTCGCAATACATCAGAATTAACATTCACGGCAGAAGTAGTCTGTCACACACATAACTTGAGTGGTCGTGTCAGTCTGCTAGGAAGGCTCGTGATCGACATCAAGGAGGATTCCAATGTAGAGAGACGAGCCAATGAGTAAGGAGTGAATTGGCGGGCAAAGTGGTAAACTACATTTTGTCATCATATAAATGATCATCAAACATTCACGCAAGCAGCTAATTCAACACCATTTTCACATTTATTCTCAACACCTGACCCATCCCGTTTTGGTTTATTAAATTAATTTGTCATTAACCATCTGCAGTACGAGTAGGTGTCCCTGATCCGATCTACTGGCTCGAAGGTTCACCTTCGACCCTGTTGGTCTCACTGGAAAGCCACTGATTTCGTTGGACGAGAATGTCATCGTTAAGGATTGAGGTCTGTCTATTGTAATTATTGGTACATTTTCTTTATTATTGCGGTGGAGACATTCCAGTCCGAACTTGTTTTCAAGCCACGCGCAATTCAACAATCAGGTATTCATTGTTGTAATTGTTGTTTTTAGGAGATGTTTGCGCTGGAGATTTCTTATCTAACGTTCCCGTGAGTGTCCGTACGAGAAACGTTTCTATTTTCAAACGGACCGTCCAACTGTTCAGGGATTATGAACTTTCAGGGACCTGGAGTGGCATGTTTCTTGTTGGCAGGAATTTTTGAGGACTGTCTTCAAACATCGGCTTGGTTTTTGTCATCGAACTTCGTGATGATTACGGTCAGACCGGAGGGGACAAATCGATGAGCTGCAGTTTAAGATAACGCTGCGTTACTGCGGATCCCACAGGCGGACTTAAAAAGATGGACCACGTCCGACCATTCAACAAATGGCGGGATGCAGTTGGAAGGAGCGGTGTTTGTGATGGCTATATTGTCACCTCTAAAGTGCCGGTTGTGTTCTTTGCCATGAGCATGGTCCGGAAGTCAAAGCTCTGTCTGTGATCTCCGAATCTACTATTCATATTGTACCAGAGGCAATTTATGGTAACTGGGAACATGCGTGTCGGTACAAATTGAAAGCAGTTGCGATGCGGCGTTTCCCCGACACTCATTTACGGAAGTGGGTCATTTTTTCACTATACGCACTTTCTCGGGACCGAAACCCACATTTTTAGGCCGTCATTACTTGATATTTTTAATGCTAATAACCCAATGAGACGCAGAAAAAGTTTTCAAATAACGTGGCGGTCAGCGGAATCAAAGATTTTCATTGAAATGCACTGCAAACGCTTCACTTACACGTCTATTGTCACTTCTCGTACGTGATGGAATCAGCCATATGATAACTTCATTTCCAACCATTTCCAGTTCCCACCTGAAATCTTGCAAAAAGGGAACTATTATGAATATCGCATATAATGAGAGCTGGAAACATTGTGATGCATGTTTCACTGCCATATATGTTAGTATTCATGCAGAAATACAATACCAACATTTTGTGGTTTACAGTTCCACTCCGACGATGTCTACAAAACGTCACCAACTTAAACATTCCGAGGTTGTGGGGTGACGTACTTTATCTCGAAACTGGCAACGAACGGATTTGTAAGGCTTGGAAAGGTGGGTTGACACCAAAAATGAGTTGCTTTTGCGAGGAGAATTCCCATGGCCATACCTATGATCTTGGCGCCTATTCAATGCATTCCACTTTTTCATTAACACTACCTACTTACGATTGATGAACTGTAAATAGTCAAGCTGGAATTTTGATCTCAACATCCCAAAAAGTGTCTGAAGTCAAGAATACGCGCCAAAATAGTCTTTTCTCCCTTAGATCAACCTTCAAGCTTAATCACTGCGACAGCCATAATCGCCCACAATGCTAGGTTAGGGCCTACTCGCCCAAACGTCTCCCGTTCGCAGTTTTTAAAGTAAATCCTATGTTACGACCGAGCATCAGCTTCGTCAGTGGGGAGAAAGTCAGCATCCCTCGTTCAGTTGGACTTGAAGTGGGCAAAAACGATGTTATTCCACTTCCGTGACAATGCTTTCCATTGTATCTTACGGATATTTTTGCAATTATACACTTGCATTATTCCAGTGTCATCGACAAGGGACAGCAGACACGATGCCCGGTGTTCGCAATCGAAGAACAATGGGGTCTGTTTCACAAAAGAGAAAAAGCAGCAGGCTAACGAGAAACTTGTATCGACACTACACATACACCGAAGGAACTTCAATTTGCATCATGTTCTAGTCCATATCTATATAGGTGTACCACGGTTCGGAAGCAAACCACAAATCAGAGGTGGTCTTGAGGTAACTGGTCACTGGCCTTGGATTCTGCTCGATCTTCTTTCTCAGCTCGGTGCACGGACGTGGCCAGTCTGCGTGTTCAAGGACCTGGTAGGAAGCGGAAGGGAGTGGATGTGGCAAAACAGAATGGTGCACACTGCATGTTTTTCACACTATTCCATCCCACCGACAGCACACTCCGCAGTGTTTCACCTGACCGAACTACACCACCATTGTCATTAATCAGATGGTAATATCGGTTTATGGTGGTGGATTGATGACCCCCACGAACTGCACGCAGCCACCCGTGATTATCCAGAAGTGCCCCCGAGGAACTACCTCCTTCGGTGGAATTAGACAAAAATCGAGGTCAACGATAGTTGTGCCTGACAATTTCTAAGCTTCGGTGTGCACTTCACAGGTTCGGAGGTCACTGTGACATGCCCCGCAAACACAGGCATGGCAGAGGCCAGGTGTACCGGGATTGATGTCAAAAAGGATACCGTCAGAGCGCAGTTACGTGACGCATACCAAAAGATGTGTAGTGAATAACCCGCCACTTGCAAGCTGTTTAACCGTTTCCGGCCTCACCTTCCGGGGTGCAAAGAAATCTATGGAGAAACTCCCCAAGGATCGCACAGTAGCCGACCTCAAGCGATTCAAGGTTTGTTCACCAAAGCTTCTGCCCTTTGGAACTCCACGGCAACATGGTCATAGTTTCACGTGACTGGGTAACATCCCAAGGGACAGTTCTACTCCACGACCCAAGCTACTGAGGGCAGCCCTGTGTATCGAAAAGCAAAAGCCCTCTCATGCTTTGTCTTCAAACTCAAGTAAGCCGAGGCGAGCATCCGTGGACAACGGCTTCTTGCCGATCGTCACAGTGGAAGTGATGTCATTGATGGTCTTAGATGATGACGCGCGGCAGGTGAAACTGAAATCGGGTTCGTGGGTTTCCCGGTGGTTCACCGACATCTCCTTTTCGTCTTTTTGAATTCGATGTTACTAGCTCGTGACCCCGGAATGATAGTTTCAGCTCTCTTAAGGTGGTCCTCACCCATGTGCGTAGTCTAACGGACGGGTTGCATGACTCGCACGCCCTGGCTGTTGCCGTCGGCCGGAGATAGTTGCCTATACCGAAACGTGGCCGTCATCATATGTACACCAGTATGATAAGACTCCAAAAGCAAGGAGACCTGTATGCATGAAAGTTTCAGAGAACAATGCTGACAGTAACCGCTGTCTACATGAATCTTCCTTCTGAGTCGTCTGATGTTTCGCAGTGCATCAATGGACACGTCTCCAACAGATTTCTGATCCCGGGGACTTCATCATGTCGGAATTACGTTAGCAGCCACCATTCCGCTGTGGAAGTGACCTACCAGATCTCACTTTTCGAATACACATGAAGAGGTTTGTTGTCAAGCCAACAAAACCTACGCCGGATTAGACCTTCCACTAAGGCACCTCGTCCTCACAAAATCCACCGACTCCTGAGATTTGGTTTGCCAATAACCACAAGGCTAAAGCGACAATATCCTCGTGCTGTTTCGTTGCCGTGTTACCGGAGATAAGGATAATGCTCAGCCTTGACCTGCTTACATCCGAGGGGAGCCGCATTCCGTCACCCTCACATGGTTATGGAGGAATACCACGGAAATGTCTGGCAGAAGCTACATAACCGCACTGTGTCGACCTCCGCATCCTAATACCTCTCTTAGCCGTTAAATGGGCTTCCCAAAAGCCCCCATGGATTGGCTAAGACGGTGGTTAGATGAACCGCGGGCGGGCGAGCGTTTGGCAGTATAAATCTGTGCTCCGTGGGTTACGCCTTCTGAGTTTTATTGGGTACCTCTAGGTGCATGTAAGCACTCCCTCGGGACAGTTAGGTTACGATATAAGGAAGACAGAGCTGGTACTAATTCCGCAGATTCAAAGCCTTTCTTCGGGTGTATAAAATGCTGTGAGGCTGAGTTGTTTTGGCATCTTTGCCAGGGGCTCGAGATGGAAATCTTGTTCACACTAACTTCAATAAGGCGTGTTCAGTGAGAAGCCAACATGTTAGCGCCCTCGCAATAGAACCTCCGCTCTAACCAGGAAACCGGAAAAGGTTGAAGAGCACATGTTCTCGCAGGCTTTGAAGATACATGGGGCCAAAATTCTCGGATTGTTGAGGAAGCTGTACATTTCAAATGACACTGGACAGGAGGGACACGGACCAGGACTACTCTGTGAACTTGTGTGGTTTCTCTGTAGACCACTTGCTCCGATCGATTGAAAGTTCATTGAAAACGGGATGCACCCGTTAGAGTGGTGTGAGGCGGTGTTGGGTCTCATGTTTAGGAAACACGGCCTGTCAGTCTGGCAGGTATCGTACTGGAACCCATCGACGGGTTTCTCAAATAAGGATTGAAACTAATGTAATCCTTTTTACGATCTTTCACGAGGAATTTGGGCAACAGTTAGCGATAGACTAATGATTCCAAGTGGTCAAGACAAGGTTGGATCATAATCCAACGGTGCCACTGGACAGATTATCAGTCATCATTCAGACAAGTTTAGCAGTTCCGATTCAGAGCGTTTCCTGGACATGGAGTACAGTTTCGTGACGAACGGGCTGAAGGCTAACTAATAATCACACAGACATCTATATCCAGGAGAGTTTTCCGAGCAGTCAACAGGTTCAAAACAACGAGGGCGAGCCGAGCTCCAAAAAAGAACACGCACCACTCAAGCAAAGTAAATCGGCTGACAACTGGCTATTTACACAACAATTAAATTAGCGTGATGAAACAAAGCATCCAGACCAAGGTCCATTTAACGGTCAGAAACAGGGGAGGTTGAATATAGAGGGATGAACGCTCGGGGATAAGGTTGGGTCGGATATGACTGAACCACATAATTCAATACCCAGCATGGTCTTGCGAGTCAGCGCTCTCATCCTTCAACCCCTTTTACGCGGAAGGGTGTTTGGGTGGAAACGGGGGACCGGGACCACACCATAGATGTAGTTTCCGTTGACTTCAGCAAAGCTTTGGTCAAGGTACCTCATCGAGGGTTGTGCATGAAACTGCACCTCCTCGGGTTCGGCAAGACGGTTTTACGGTGGGTGTTTGCGCTGTAGGTGGTGTGTGGCGATGTGGTTGCATCTGAACGGGTATTTTCTCCCTGTATGCTGTGATGAGCGGGTTGATGTGCGGTTCGGTTCTAGGGTTTGACGTCATCTCGCTTCACTCCAGTGAGCCTGTGGACCTCCTAGAAGTGCTCTCCATGATGCCTGTCGATGACTTGAATAAGGGGCAAATCGTGGATCAATCCAGGGTTTTGAGGGCCCTGCTGTGTGATTTGAGCCAAGTCCCATTGTGGTCAACAAAGTGGTTGCTGCCAATGAATCATCGGAAATGCAGAGTGTTACACATTGTTTCTGTTGCTACTACTAAACCCACGTAAGCACTGTGAGAATTGGAGCTACCCGTTGCGCCTGCGGGTGGTCACTGGTTTTATGGTCTCTGGCAGTTTTATGTCAGCGGTCAAAGGAAGCAGGCTGGCAACAAAGGTTGCCGTGGGCTGTAGATGTCACATCGTGCTTTCTGGATGTTAACGGGGATATGGTCTGTAAGCTCTTCACAGTGTTTATGAGGCCCTGCCTCGAGTATTCCGTTTAGGCGAACACGCCTTCCTAAATGAGTGATGAGACATCACTGAAGAGGCCCATTTTTGTGGACACTCACCTGACGCAAGGTCCGGAAGGCGTGTCGCACTCATAGTGACCACACCGCTTTATTGAAGACTATGAGATGATCTGACCCTTACCTGCTCTGCACTAACCCTCCTCATTAGTCCTGATAACTTTAGGCTATTTATGCCGGCACAGCTGTATGCACTGTGTGGAAACCCATACGTGGATTTAAGCCTGTCTATCTCGGCGCGTTATAGGTTACTGGAATGCTCTTCTAGGGGATGTAGTGCTTTCGCAATCAGTCGGAGATTCTGGGCGTAAGCTTTATACCCTCGGATCGCAGTTTACTCTTTCCCATACGTTCACCACTCCTCACCCCTTGCTTCATATCATTAACTTACAACCTACTGTTGTCTCCTTGCATGCCTTTATGAATGGCCCTTGCAATGACTGCAGTTGTTTATTGCCAACTGCGCTGAGGCTGCGATTGCCATTCGCACTCTTTTGTTTCCAACATTTGTACACGCTTAAACTTTCGCTTGAATCAGAGTGATTGCTGGCAAGTACCACACACACACTAACGTACGGTTGCGTTGCGTGCTAGCTTGCGGTTCCACTGTATTAGTGTTTCGTCTCGTTATTCGCTCGCTCTTACGCCGACTTCGCGTGTCGGCAACATACTCTTTGTTTACTCGTTGCGTTATTCGTAATCGGCCGGCTATGGTTCGCTTGAACCTACGCCCCTTCCAAGAACTTCTGGTACATACAGCATAATTTGCTGTCCTGTTCATATTAACTATTCTTTCCCTTATCACGTGGCAAGTATAGCCTGGGCCTGTGTTGGTCGCATGTGTACTACTTGTTGACTCAAAGTGAGACTCATAAGTATAAGCCCAGGTGACTAGGTTTTGTTTGGCTGTATCCCACTCTTATTTCAGTTTGAGCCACGTTTACCTGTAGGACCAACTAGGTGGGATATTGCAGAAGTTCCGGTCCCCACCTGATCCTGAAACGACCAAAGCACATGGGCCATATCGAACCTTCAAAACGACGCAGGTTAAAGCAGTTTTTATTCACCGGCTGATTAAAACAAGCGGATTTAATAAAGGGAAGCACAGATTTTGGTGGCCCTGTATTCTGCACTTGGTAACAAGAAGGAGAGGTGCGATATGCAATAACAATAACTCATGAAGTCACTGTCGGCGGCTATGGTCGTGGCGGATCGTAGGAGATTCGCTGCAGCGAATCAACAACCATGGTTGTTGATCGCTTGCTAGCAGTTTGGGAATGGACAGGAGAACATCTGCCTTCTTGGGAGGCTTCACGTAATCTTGTTGGTTGGCCTCATCTGTTCTCCACATTCCCACCAGACAAAAGAATGGGGACTAATATGTGCAGTGGAACGAAAAGTTGGAGCAACAGTACTGCAAAGCAAATGAAGGAACTCACGATAGCTGACCGCGATAGATTCTACTACAATAAATCTGTTGCGTATTACAAGAAGTTCGATAGCAAAGAGATTACAGCGAATTCTTTTCCTTTGTCGTGCTAAAAGAAAGTTGCCACGGTTCGCCCACGATAGCCACGACCACGTGGAAGCAGCAAGCGAAACGCGCGAGGACCAGTGGACAGTGGACAAGCAATTAATATGCATAATGAACATAATAGGTGTGCAGAAAGCAAAAATCACTCAAGGGGTTCGAATCACTTGAGTGATTGTCATGCATGAAACAATGATCATTGATTCAGTGGCTGGTACGTGCGTGCGAGACCCATGGCATGAGTTCTTTTGGCATCACGCAAGAGTCAGCTTCTCCGAGATTCGATAATGAAAAACACTGATGCAAAAACACTATTCATAAATACGGCAGCAATGTAGGACAATAAGACGTGAGGATAAGTAAGACCCTGTCGTTTCCCGCTACTTGTACCGGGCCAGTGAACGTCTAAAAAACTGCATCCTAGAACAAGCGTCTACAACAATTGTTGAAAGGCTATTCCAATGGACAAACATCTAATGACAGAAAAAATCCTGTCTGACGGTTGTTTGAGGTCTTCTGTTCGACAAATTTTTATTGTGAACTCCTAGGCCATCTGGACCCGCAGGAGTAAAGAGTTTTATAACCGGTTCTTCAGAAATTGTGAGAATGAGAGAGCATTAAATTCTACGGCGTTCTGGAGAGTAAGTTAGTGTGTACGCGCACTAAATTAACGTTTCGTCTGGTGTACGCAGAAATACCAGACGCGATATAAAAATACAGATAATTGCGGAGATCGAAAATATATTATGCGATAATCACAAATGGTATCGATCAGCACTAGACGACACCGATACGCGAAATAGCTAGGGGAGCTAAGGATCCGACCGTCGAGCGCGCGAGCAAGCCGGAAAAGGTGTCTGGCGCGCTTACGCCGACAAGCATGCAAACGAACAAACGCGATNGCAACCGTGAGATGCAACCCAACGCTCAACAAATGCACGTGTCACGGTCTTCGAACGAACGTCGGTATAGGGACGGCCTCTGGCCATCACGTTAAGCGGTCTACGATCGTCAAGATATAGGTCATGCCATTCGAAGAGGGCAAAGGACCTACAATATCTATGTGAAGATGCGCGAGCTGAGAGGTGATCAAATGGTATCGGCCAATCAGGGCCGACATGTGGCGGTGTACCTTTGATTGTTGACAAGCTAGGCAAGATCGCGCCCATGTGCGAAGATCCTTTTGCATACCAGGCTAGACGTACCTACCGGAAACAAGTTTGACCGTGGCCTGGATGCCAGGGTGAGCAATGTTGTGTAGCGTGTCAAACACGCGACGTCGTAAGGCTGGAGGTACGATTGGACGAGGGTGTCCACTGGAGGTATAGCATAAAATCGTTCCCGGTGCTGTCGGTAGTGGAAGATTCAAGAGGCGCAAAGACGAATGCTGGTAGGGAACATGGAGATCGTTTTCCGCAAGTTGTGCGTCAGTCATAGCTGACAAATCGATAATGTCGTGGTCAACAAGTGCGGATACGCGTGACAGAGCGTCAGCCACAAGGTTGTCACTGTCAGAGACGTTTGTGGAGAACTGCGAGATGAAATCAAGGTAGCGCACTTCGCGGGGTGAGTGGCATTCGGAACGATTAAGAAAGGCGCATACCAACGGTTTGTGATCAGTGAAGCTCACAAATTGGCGGCCTTCGAGGGCGTATCGAAAGTGACGAAGAGCCGGGGAGATTACTAGTAACTCACGACCGAACGTGCTGTACTTCGTTTCGGCGGGTAACAGGCGTCCGGGGAAGAATGAAAGCGGTCTTTAGGTGCCATCGAGGAACTGTTGGAGTACGGCACCAACAGTTATGTCGGGAGCGTCTAGAGCTATGCTCGTGGTGGCGTTAGTGTCGAAATGGTGAAGCATCACTGCGTCGGTTGGCGCGTCTTTGGTGCGATCGAACGGGTTGACGGTCGCTTCTGACAACTGCACGTTGCCCTTTGAACGGTCGCGAAGTAAGTCGGTCAGAGGCTGCATGAGTTGCGCGCAATGCAGAATAAAACGGCGGAAATAATCGACCATGCCATTGAAACAACGGACTGCGGCGAGCGTTGTAGGGCGCGGAAAGTCGCGAACCGCTTGTACCCTGTCGGTCAGCGGCCGGATGTCGTGCTGATCGAAATAATGCCCTAAGAACTCGACTGCTGGTTGGCCGAAAACGTATTTATCCGCATTCACAGTGACGTTATACGTTGGGAATCGTTCGAAGAGCAATCGCAAATGATTCTGGTGATCGTCTTCGGAGGCGCTCGCCACCAAAAGATCGTCGATGTAGGAATGGACAGAGTCAAAACCTCTTGTGACGTCGTCGACAAATCGTTGAAACGTTTGAGCAGAGCTTCGGAGACCAAACGGCATGCGCAGAAGTTCGAACAAGCCGAACGGCTTAATTACCGCGGTTTGGCGACGTCGTCTGCGACAACTGGGATCTGGTGGTAGGCACGAACCAGATTGAGCTTGGAGAACACACGGGTGCCTTTCCGGCTATCCGTGATGTCCTGAATATGCGGAATGGGGTACCTGTGCGGTACTGTGGCGCTGTTAAGCGCGCGATGATCTCCACATGGGCGCCAGTCTCCTGAATTTTTTGGCACCATATGAGAAGGCGAAGCCCAGTAGCTATCCGACGGGCGAATGATGCCAAGCTCGAGCATGTGTTCGAACTCGGCGCGCGCTATCTACAGCTTATCTGGCGTTAAGTGACGGGCTTTAGCGAACGCCGGCGGGCCAGTGGTGACGATGTGATGCAGCGTTGGACCAGCCACTGGCGACAGCGAGGTCGGTGGTCTGAAGACGGTCGGAAATTGTTCAACAAGAGAAGCGTAAGTGCTGGTGATAATCGGGCGATACACGCGACTGACTGGAACTGCGTTGGTGAAAGTCCCGGTAACAGACAGGCTCGTTTTACGGTCAACTAGCCGACCGTGTCGTGTGTCGACTAGCAGGTCAAAGTGCTCGAGAAAATCAATATCAATCATTGGCATTTCGACGTCTGCCACGGTGGAAAGTCACCGAAAGGAGAAGGCCTAAGTTCACTGTGTGAGAACACTGGACATAAACGATAATAGGTGTACCGTTTGCTGTACGTAAGGTTGACTGCGCATGCGTAAGTCTTTCGCGAGAATCCGGTGGGAGAACGCTGATCTCTGCACCAGTGTCGATGGGGTAGCGAACTCCCGACTTGCGGTCTCGAATGAAAAACAGACGATTTCGAAAGCTAGCAACGTCAGTCGCCGCGGCGTGTTGGCGGGCTGGTTTCTCCGGTCCTTTTTGGAGAAAGAGCAGTAACTGTGGCAGGATCGAGCACGGGTACCAAACTGCTGGTGGTACCAGCAGTGGTCGGGGTTGGCACCTCCAGTGAGCACTCGTTGCCTCCTAGAAGTCGATCTGGCGTGTGAGTTTGTTCACACGGTCGGTCAGGAGTGCCAGTGGTTCCGGCGCTGGTTCGGATACTTGGGCGACCTATTTTCCGTATGTCTCCCAGATACGATCGGCTGTATCAGCCCACTGCGACAGGGCAAATTGGGGGTTGGCGCTAAGGGTATTTTGCATATTCCTAGGGAGTCGCTGGATCCATATCTCTTTCAACCAGGACTCCTCGAGTTGAGTCGAGCCTGCGAGGCGTTACATATGGCGTAGAATCTGTGTAGGCTTCCGGTCACCTAACTAGATGAAACTCAGAAGCTGGGCAATGCGTTGACGGTCCAAAAGGCCAATGCGCTTGATAATTGCTTCTTTAAACTGCTCATGTGGTTTATCGCAGTCTGGAAGCTCCAAGATGTCGCCCACCTCGTCTATGACGTGAGACGGAAGAGCAGCAACCACATGGTGAAACTTCGTTAGTTCCGTGATGATGTTTCTCAACGCAAAAGTGGCTACTATCTGTGCAAACCAGCTTCGAGGACTGTTCTCCCTAAAGGTTACGATCGGGACTGATAGATCACTGACGAAAACGTCTGGCGGAATAAAAACGCCTTCTTGAATACTTTCGACAACAGCAGAGATTAAATTATATGAAAAAATAAACGAAAAAGTA
>QNGE01003961.1:0-44260 GCA_008508345.1 Paragonimus westermani
AAGTCAACCTCCTTCCGCCACAGTGACATTACTAACTGAGACGATCGAGCTTTACCTTTGTACTACAACTAAGCACAACCATGTCCGAGTGTTCAGTTTGTCTCAGAAGACCGAAGATGGCTTCGTAGGTGTTACTGACAGCTTTTGAACTATCGTCTGTTGAAGCATACGCAGATATGGAAGATACTACCGGTGTTTCACCGGTACAACAGTGCGGAATCTGGGGAAGTTGGGAGGTCAGTTTTTACACTAAACAGTTATTTCACTATATTCACTCGTCATCCGGTTAAGAAGTGTCCGCTTGCTATTTTTACACGTTAAACGTCGCGCGTCACTGGTTACGATCCTCGGCGTACAGCAAAATATTGAATCCGTTTTTCCGATGCACCGAGTAGGCTTTTGTAGCAAAGAACTTGGAAACATCAATGACAAACCACGTGGGGCACTTGGAAGAATGGCAACTTTGTTGTTTTACGACTGCAATTATCTCCGCTGTTTTAATGTTGAAAGGTAAAGTACAACATTTCCACGTGTTGATCAGCGATTGTGTGGTTTCTCTGAGGATCCGGCTGCACACGTTTTCTCGCCTGTCTGTTCTGTATGATTCGGTCGAAAATACCTATTGAAGTCATGAGAACGACAGAGTAGCGAACAAGACTTGTTTTCTGTGTTTGATCATCAGGCTAATTACAACACAATAAATATGAAAAAAGTAACTAGTGTGTCAGAAAAACGGTCAATATAGGTCTGCTCGAACCCATCAGGTTGGAACTGGCAAAACACAGCCTCCAGGATACGTTTCTCTTCATTGACGCAAGCCAAGACTTGAACCTAAACAACCGAAGAATGTGCTCACTCGATGCTGCCTCGCTATTCACGAACGTGCCTCTAAAAGAGACAATTGACTATTATGCGATTACATCGAGCGTAAGAGCAAACATGTCGGCATCCAAAAGATGAACCAAGAGAACTGCTGGTGTTCTGTACAGGTAACGTTCAGCTTTTGTTCAACAATACGATTTACCGACAAAGAGACGGAGTGACAATAGGCTCGCCTTCAGGTCCCCTGTTAGCTGACGTTTTCATGAGTAGAGACTAACCAATTAGGTGGTCATCGAACAATTTGCATTTTACAAACGATATGTTGATATTTTTTGCGTCATCAGCGAGAATGCTAACATGGACAGGGTTATGGTAGCTTTTAACTCCGGTCATAGCAGTGTTAAATTCACCAAGGAGTCAGAGAACAATGATGAAATAAATTTTTTGGATGTTGGTATAGTAAGAAGGGAAGATGGTTCAATCCGACGAACTGTGTACAGAAAACAGACTTGGAACGGCCAGTACATTCACTTCGACAGTTTTGTTCCGCTAAATCAAAAGCGAAACCTCATAAGATGCCTGACGGGTAGAGCGTTAAAGATCTGCACCTGTGACACTTTACAAGCTGAGCTAGACTTTCTACAAGAAGTGTTCATGCAAAATGGCTACCCAACGCGTTTCATCGAGAAGGCGATGCAGGCGGTAGAGTTGAAACTTAAGGCACCCTCTGTGAATAAGAAACTTGCGTTTATTAGTCTTCCTTTCAAGGGAGATCCTATGGCCGAAGTTATCTCCAGAAAGCTAAGAAAGTCAGTCGAAACAACCTACCTTGCCGCTCAATTGTGCATCAGTTTCCGTTCAACACCCGTTATCATGTCACAACTCAAAGACAAACTTCCACGTTTTACAACCAATTTTTGTGTGTACTCATTTGTTTGCTCGTGTCGAGCATCATATATTGGTCGTACTACAAGGCGATTGTCGGACAGAATGCGTAAACACCATCCTGCGAGGTTGAACTGTGGTGTGATTAAAACGGTTCCAAGCGCGGCTGTTGCTCACTTGACCCACTCCAATCATTCTGTCAGTAAGAAGGATACTTTTCGGATTGTCTACCGAGTGTCAAGGAATCGATCAAAAATGGTGAGATTTCGAATGTTGACCGTTGCAGAAGCCATCAACATCCGATTGCGCAATCCTGACCTCTGCGCTCAGAAAAAGTTCGGGCGGACACTTAACCTCCTCTGGCCCACAATCAGTCAAGCCCATGATTTGAAACAGTGATCACCTAACTGATAACAAACACGTCGTCCTTAACCTATATTGACCTTTTTCTGACTCACACTAGTCACTTTTTTCATATTTATTGTGTTGTAATTAGCCTGATGATCAGACACAGAAAACAAGTCTTGTTCGTTACTCTGTTGTTCTGTATGAATGATTTTGTGTACTTCTACTAGAGGAGGACTGATACAAAGTCAGTGCCAATTTCTTCAGCCGTGCTACTAATTGCAAGTAACAAATACTTGTCATTTATCTAGCCTACCTGTTACTCTATCTCCCACGGTCTAGTGTGGTCTAGTGAACATGGAGGTTTTATGCACCCTATGCTTGGCGCGCTTTTGAGTGCCGTCGAGCGAGCTGGGGCCCAGCTCAGGTTCCTTTTCTTTCTTCTCCCAGTTTCTGTCGTTAGCCCCAACCTAGGCCAGAGGTAAATAATCATTATATTTCCCAGCATTACTGGAAACGTATGGTTTGTTTCCAAACCCTGGAGCGTTCTTTTAAAACGACGCCTGTTGAGGCTACGTTTCGATAGCTTTCTCAGGAAAGGTGTTCCAAATCAGTAGTGGACAGAGGTCGACTGACAACCCACTTGTCCACTAAACACGCCATCCTGAAAACCGTCAGGAATGAGCGCACTATCCATAAAAGTGCTGTATAAGGGCATCTGCCCAACACAGTAAATGGAGATATATTGGATAGAACAACAGTACAAATATTCACGTGCGAATACGCATGCGACCTAATGCAGTAATGTTATTGGGATGAAAACAAACTCGAACTTGTGGTGATAAAATAAATAATATGGTAAATATGACATTAGTAACATCTGAAAACGATATGGAAACAGAGCACACTGTGAAGAAATAAAACACTAAAAGGTCCATATTTGATGCAGGAAGTTGGATACAATTAAATGAGACCTAACAAGCAGAAGTGATCACTTACCAAGCATTTTTCCTGGTCAACAACCGACCGCAAAGACATTGTAGACAAAGGATCTATGCAATCAAACAGCCCACACGCGCAGCATCAGTATACTTTAAAACACATGTGGTGGACACTGTACGTATGAGAAGAAAACCCTTAATAGTCCCCCTAATTGCTGTTTCCATCGAAAAATTATTTATTTACTATAGTTTCAGCGTTAAAAATACCTGTATTTGAAAACAACCATCGGTTTCAATTGTTCATCGGGGGGAGGGACAGAAGCAGAAAGTGATTGCTTTTGATAGTTCCATTTCTCCAAACAAGGAACCTCTGTGGCGAGGGGATACTGAGACGTCACGATTCTCCCTAATTGTACTGGAAGGGTATGATTGGAAATAAATGTATACCTAGCATTATAATACACGTAAGTCTATGTGAGTGAATGTGATGACTAGGTACAATTTTTTGGCTTTGGGAATGAGAGAATGCTGTGGCACGGGCTAAATACCGAAGCAGCAGTACAGGCGAATTTAGAACGCAACCACTGTAGCAGCAATCACGATCATTTCTGGCGGAGTTCCAGGGTTTACACACTCGATCGAAGAATAATCTATGCCTAAGCACATTTGGTGAATCAACTATTTATTTTCAAAGAGTACCCCCAGGTGGGCTAGTATTCGGAGGATTAAACAGGAATCTGCATGAACGCCCGCACCAGGTCGCCTTTCGGACCATGGAAATCCAGGGAGAAGAGATTTAGATTGTGAGGCTGCTAAATATAGGGTTTTGCATTCGACCAACGAATTAATTTCGTCGCATGCCTTTGACGAGTTTCCGAGTTGAATTTCCTGTTCTCTCAGTGGGAAGACCAAAAAATGTCTCTTGTTCCAGGTAAGTACGAATAAAGCCGTTGTACAGGTTTTTGAAGCACAATCGCTCGAATTTGCCAAACAAACGTTTCAGAGCTCTTATGAACAACACGCCAGAATTTAACAGAATCAGCGAACACCATTGAGGGAGATGATGCTTCAGATGGTGGGGCACTGGTGAAGACTGCAAAAAGTAGTTGCCCCAACAGTGAGCCCCAGAGGACTCAGTTGGGGTTGAGTCTGACGGAAGATAGGGAGGAAACCCCAGCGCGAGAGGCTAATACTGACACAACAGTCGTAGAGTAAACAGAGACGACATAAGAAATCAAATGGAATGCGGCAATCAAAAGGGAAAATTACCGAACTTAACACTGGCCGTTTCAGAGGTAAATGCACAGATTTGGAGCTAGACACCCAAGATACCAGGACTCTGCCAGTTTGTCTAATTCTGCATCAAGCGGGTGTCTGCTGACCTGAAGGGCAACTTTTAAAAACATGGTGTAACAACCCTAGTAGCACGGTGGGACGGTCAGCCCTTCCCAGAGTGACCACTGGGAGTCTCCGGGGGAACTCTCACTAAATCAGCATTTTGAGTTCGATTGCGTGCATTTCACCAATTGTTTAACAATTTTGCACGCTATTAGGCGTTCGTCGTAATACATTCCTCGTTCTGGTGATTTTTGTTTACTCGCATTAACTCGCTTCATTTTACAGCGCACCAATCACATGACTCCTCTATTCCTCATCCCATGGTGCGCTGTTCGGGAGGGGTGACGTCGACTGCTCGGAGAGTGTGTCGAGTGAAAATCGATTATGTGTGGTATGAAGTTCATGTCAGCGTGATTTGTTGCTGAACCATAATACGGCAGTGGATCCGTGTATATCCTTAAAACATGGTAGAAGACGAAATTCACACAAGTTCAGCCGAATATTCTGAAACAATCCAGGTGCAAGTATGACGCATTCATTGAAACAGCTGTAATTTCTCAAGTTTGCCCATATGAGCAGTTATTGTACCTCGTATTACCTGCGACATGCCATTCTAATGCGTCGCTCAATCTTGGCCCTGATTCGGCGTTAAAGGCGCGAATTCATTAGGCAACTCCGGTAGAAAATGACCAGCATCAGAGGATATCTGTTTCAGTACGTTGGACCACCTTGTAACGGACTACAACCTGCATGTTTGCCAAAAATGTAGTTTATTTTCATGGTCAGTGTTGATCCCGGACGTCTTCTCGCATTGTCTATCGAAACGCTGGGTCCACGATAGTCCCGTCTGTAAGCAACCCGCATCTATAAGTTCTGAACCCTTCGAGCAACCGATACGGATCCAAAGGGGAAGACGGTCGTGTTGGCGATTTTCTTATTACTAAAGTGCTAATGTTCAAAACATCATGATAAACCAAATAGGGGAGGATTACAACGAGCCTCGATATTGATTCCACCAAATATACAAGTTCCGAGATTAAAGGTCCGCGTAAATATGGTCAACCGCAACAGTCGCTTAATGGTCAAACGGTCAGGCGATAATGAAACCAGGGCGCACATAAACAAAGGTCCGGCAGGAGAAAATAAGAGGGAAAACTACGTGGAAACAAGTTTCTGCGAGTATCGAGATTTAATAACACATCAAGATCAATATTTGTCACGCGCGTACCTTGAGCGGTAAATTTGTAACGCGCAACCAAAACCAGCGAGCGCGCATGAATTGAATTTGAGTTGTGCAACGGGGCGTGCTGCTGTGTTGTCGGTGCCGTTTTGGTTTGCGTTTGTGTAAGTCGAGTGCATGACTTACTGGGCCTTCGGCTTATGCTTGTTCATATTGTTTCTCCTTTCAGAACTGTTGCTCGATTCCCTAATTTGGAAGAACGGTGTCCCTTGGTGCGTCCACGTTGCCCGAAGTTTGGTCAGCGAAGTCACGGACATGCGAAGTAAAGTCGGCTGACCTGCATGTCACAACGTCAGCTTGCAAGGAAGGCTCGTACTCTGTATGAAGAATTCCAACGTAAGAAGACAAATCAATGAGAAGGAATAAATAGAGCAGGGAAAGTGGTCACCAACGTTCTGTCAACACATAATACCATCAAACACTCATGCAAGCAGCTGCTTCAACACCGGCCCCCGAAAACAGCATGGATTTCCAACACTCATGTAGCTGTTGGTTTGGTGTTTATCGTTAACTGGTTCCCTCGCACCTCAGCCTTACTTCCTGGCGACGCCACTACCCTCTGCTCCTCCGGGGAGATATATGGACCGTATGTCTCTCCTGATCGCGCTACTCTCTGTCCTCGAGTCTACCCCGCGGACGTGATTGTCGGCGCCCATCATTACTCTGCTTACCAAGGCTTTGGGCCAAGCGCCTACGAGCCGAGGGCCTACGAGCCGAGGGCCTCCAATCAGTAGAACAATGTCTCCAACCTTCACATCTCGTCTAACCTTCGCCCACTTATGATACATCTGGATGAAGGGTAGGTACTGTCTGACCCAGCGTTTCCAAAACACACTTGCCAGGTGTTAAGCCTGCGTCTACTCTTTCGTGTTCCTTTCTAACAATGTGATATGAGTGCATGGCACGCCCGGGTTTGGCTTTAGGAGTAACAGATATTTGGTCTTAGAACCGAGGGACCGTCCGGGTCATCGTTTACTGGAACTAAGGGTCTGTCATTAAGAATTCTCTCGACCTCAATTAAATAAGCGTAGAGACCCTCGTGCGACATTACTTGTTCCCTTGCGATGGCCTGCATGACCCGTTGAACTGTACGAATCATGCGATCCCATGTTACATTCCATTGGCTAGCAGCGGGAGGATTAAAGTGCCAATTGACACCGCGGACCACCAGAGTCCGATAGATTTCGTCTTGGTCTAAACCAAGTAATTTCTTTGTCAGCTCTGATTTCGCGCCCACAAAGTTGGATCCGTTATCGTCATACATGACACACACACTCCGACGTCCAATGAACATCGTTCGCGTCACCAGAAAGAAGTCCGTTGACATCGATTGTGCTACTTCCAAATGTGTAGCTCTTGTCCTTAAACACGGGCAGAGACATTCATATCTCTTACAAATGCTCCCCCAATTCCAACTTCAAGGGGTCCAAATTTACCCACGCCACAGGCTATGAACGGGGCACCACCAAGTGTTGTGCGATCAACGGGAAACGAGGCCATCACTTGTTGGCACGGTTTTGCTTCCAACACTTTACACTCCATACACTTCAACAGAACGCGGCGCACACTAGCCATGCCCTTAACAATCCCAAACATCCTCCAAAAATGTCTCCCGATGACATTCTTTGATTACTCGAAGGACGTTCGAAGAACGCCCACGGAGTGCTCAAACGTCACTTAGAGAACCACCGTACTACTAAGGGCCTCTTTCGGGGATTGCAGAATGTATGAAGACCTGAGTGAAGTTGCGAACAGGATGAAGATTCAAGTAAATGGGAATCCAGTAATGCCTTCAGACGACTTCCATGGGAGCAGCCAAAGGTCTTAGAAGGAACAGTGTTCTGGTGGTAATTAGCCCTGTGGGTGAATAACTGTCTCTTGTGAGAGAGAGGGACAGAGTTTTTAGAGCCTTCTGATATGTTGTGTTAGACCGTTGTCAATTGACACGTTGAAGAACTGGTTGAGAGAGGTTACGCTCAGAAGGAAGCAAGAGAGTATCAAATTATCGCGCTAAATTTCAGGTCAGCACAGATAGTCGGGTTTGAGCACAGACATGTAACCAACCAGGAAACAAAAAAGAACCGGATAATGGTTTTTGAAAAATTCCCCACGAAAACTGTGGGAGATATGGTCAGTCTGACCTGACTTCAACCATGAAGGTTTTTCTAACAAGAAAAGTGCCAATCCAACGAAGAGCCTCCCCTTGAACACCACATACTCAGACTTTGTAGGTAATATAATCATGCGGGGCGCGATCAAAAGCACTGGCGAGGCCAAAGAACAAAGGATCCGAAACGAACCCATTAGCTTACGCCATCATCAGGCTATTCATTGAGATAAATGCACTTGTGCTGCATAATCGGGTAAGAGAAGAGCTGTGCTGCCTAGAGGAAAGTAATCTTTCCCTAAGAAGGGCGTGGGGAGGACATACTTCGATGGTTGCTCAATTATTTTGCGCGAAGTGCTAATGGCGCTGACTGGCCGGTAACCACTCGGAGAGTGCTGATCGCCCGCCATAAAAACTGGCGTTACCGTGGTCTCTTTTCATGCGCTCAGAGAGAATGGCGGTTCGAAGTGTCGGTACGTGTGGATTGAAGAAGGATTCCGCCGGACGAACAGCTGCTTCTTTGGGGGTTCTGGAGCCATCTTATCCGGACCCATCGCTTTATATATATATTGACCCTGAGCGGTTACCAACATCTGTTGTAAGCATCCCGTAGTGGCATGTGGTTTTAAAAGTTCTGGAAATTACAGCCACATATCGTACCCAGCTTACCAGAAATAAACGCACGGTTTACGCCGTATAATTATTTGTTCGTATGTCACATCACGGTGTGGCGTTAATCGACGAATCACACTCATTCACTCTGGTCGTTCGTTTAAGGCCGGTCTCTCTGCCTGAACCACTGTTCCGTGTCCGTGCCGTCCATGGCACTATATGATACCACTCATAAATTCCGTGAAAGAAACACGCGGCCTCTATTATTAACAGCCTTTTCTGTACTACTTCTGATTAACCCGTATGTGGTACACTTCCAACCCCTCTGGGAAAAAGCACTGTATAATACGCAGTCGTCAAGGAGAAGCGGACAAATATTGGCAAATTCAAGTAAGGTAAAACACGTCATAGACACATAAAGAAATCATGTTTTTATACGATTACGCCACGATTGTGAGACAACTGGAACCATGCGCTTTGATCGGTCGTGATGTATATGGTTTGCCGTGGCAATTTCAGTGCATAAACGAAGCACTCCTGCGTGCACAAGAGTGGATTATTCAGTCGGCTTTCGGTCGCCTTAGCTGCGGCCAAAATTCGGCACTTGACAGCTTTCGGGCATCTGTGAGCATTATTCAGCCTGAATCACTAGCGGAGTGATCGAGACAGTTACCAGCGCAACTGTTACATGCTTCGTTGACGCACATCAAAACGCCAGCCCGGCCTCCGCATTTTGTTCGGTTTAGTGAATCAACGGACACTCAAAAACTGCTAGATGCCGAATTCTGTCCACAGATAAGACGATCGAAATCCGACTGAATAATCCGCTCTTGTGCATGCTTTGTCATAGCAAACCATCTACACCACGACCGATCAAAGCGCATGGCTCCAGTTGTCTCACAATCGTGGCGTAATCCTATCGAAATGTTATCTCCTCATGTGTCTGTGGCGTGTCTGACCTCACTTAAGCTTGCTACCTTCTTGTCCGCTTCTACCTGACAATTCTGTTTCATGTAAATGCTGTGTAATTGACCTGACGGTGAATAACCGGAAACTAGATTGTCCGATACACCGCTCTCCTGATCGGAAGCACTGTACTTGATTTTCACTGTTGCAGCGGTCGTCAGCGCATATGTCCTTGCCTCGGCGGAGACTAGAGCTCCTGCTACGCTACCGTGAAACAACCGTGTCCAGCACAATGCCAACGACCTCACATTATGCACGACCGAATCGTCATAAGTAAACGCTCGGCAACGTTTGCCTGTGAGTGATGCTCAGACAGCCCGATAGTCTCCATTAAAGACACTAAATGACCTGTCAACACCACTCGAAGAAGGCGTGGTTGAAGCTCCATTCTGAGTAAATTCACGAAGGTGATCAACCTGCCGAGCGATATTTGAATAGTGGTAGGCGTCAGGAGTTTGGGTTTTGGACAAATTTTACTCTTTAATCATCATTGCTAACGCGTATCTGTGATCAAAGATTTGGTGCTTCGGACACTCTGAGTCTTGCAGACACGCAATAGTAAAAAAGGTGCATACGTGCTCAACCTTGTTTCACTAGAGCCTCGGTTTCACCGCACGACTCTCAGCATGATGCCAATTTCCACACTGAATACTGGTTGGTTTGGGTTGGAGCCTTCTCGTACGGAATTTTGAGCACCATTTCGGCCTCAAACCAACCGTATTCTCACGAACATATTGGGTACATCACTATCCATTTCGATAGCCTTCCATCGGTAAAATGAACCAGTTGGCTGCAAAAATTATAGCTACACATTTTACCTGGGCGGTTTCGAACTTCTACACCATATATGCTGCCCGACCACTCGTTGGCCTACATTTTATTTGCCCTGACTAATATTCCTGTGTTGTCACTAGGAGGTCGCTCATGTCCCACTGGTGTTCTGAACATTGACTTTCGCACACATTTGCCACTAATGTGTATGATAAGCTGACGTCTCTCCCGTTTCTAATGCTGATTAATTTTACCATCATAACCTTACAGTCTTTTATGTCCTCCTTACCTAATTGCCACAATAAATCTCACCAGATACATTAGTGACAGCGAATCACGAACCGCTCGTGTTTCGGGTGTCGTAGGAGGGTTCACAGCGAATGCAGTGCCTTCGATAACGCCGTTTTGAGCTTACTGACCTAACAGGAAGCCAGCTTGTTATGCTGGTGACTTCAAAGGCCATTTCTGTCCGTCCCAACAACGCATGCTATTTGGTGGAGCTCATATAGCGCTCGTTGCCATGAATTCTCAAACACCAGATGCCCCTATTTGTCATTGCAAAGCACACACGAGTTAAAATGGTGCATAAATTTTCCTTATGAGGAAAGCGGCTGAGAAGACTCAGAATTTTCTGTTGCATACGAAAAAGTAACCGGCCAACCGCAACAAGTGTGTGATTATCGGCGTTCTGAGACCATCTGCAGCCGACGTGATTTTGACGTGTCCTACGGCAATGGTAAAACAAGTTACCGCCAACTTTGACACGTAAGCTTGGCGTCGTTTGTGGACAGTTATTCACTCCATCTTGTCCAGGTGACCGGGTTATGTCATTTTGAAGAAAGCTTATCACTGTTAGCATATCTAACTTGGACTCTTCGAGCCGATTTCTTACCAAATTTTTCAAAATATCCTTCGTCTTCTGGTTACGATACTCAGCAAGATAAGTGCCGAGACAGCGCTTAATTAACTTATTGAATTTGAATTCACACATGTGAACAGAACAGACCTCCCCCTTAATCATCTGCATAGAAACGACAAATAGCCAGAGATGGCCATCCATCAAATCGATTCTCGAGGTCCAGGTGGAGTCGAAGGTTCGAGTTACTCTTACAGAGATCTATACCTCATTATACCGGCTACTTTGACAGAGTGCAGCAAACTCTATCTGTTTCGTGGCCTACCATCCAGAAACTTTAAGAGTTCACGAATGCGTTATCCTTCTATCGACCTTCGTATCCCGGAATCTCGCAACCCCCAAGGGGACAGATACCGGAACTTCTTTCCGTTATCTATAATTAGAACTGACGGCCAGATTCCCTACAGGACTTCAAACAGCACACAGTTGGTTGGCTCACCAGCTGACCGGCGGTAGGCTCAGTTGAAAGTTGCCTTCGCCTCTTGTACGATGACAGACTTTGATGGCCTACGGCAGTTGAGTACCCCCTCAGGGCCTCAAGGAATAACGTGGTCAAAAAGAGCATCAATCGCAGCATATTGCTAGCATTTTCTCCATCCCTCAAGACACTCACCGACGCACAATTAGTGGTGAAGATCCGTCACATTCCAAGAGATATCCTAAACCCACCCACGTCACGTCTCAGACACCAAATGTTTTTCTCAAACTCATCGGTTCGCCATTTTACGTTCTCTTCCACGTAGCCAAACGAAGAAGTAGGCCTCAGGTTTGCGCACGCAATCTGTCCAAGTTTATCCACCTAGTTTCAGAGGCTGGACGGTTAGCTGACCTTGCAAACTCTCACATTTTTCATCCTGCGGAGACTTTGCTCCCAGCGGACGCCACCGGGAATGAACTGAGAAAATCTTAGTACTGCCGAACTCACGAACACTAAAATGTGGGGGCTCTGACACCTCTCATACAAACAGCTTCCCGTCACAACGACCTCAAAGAAACATTATCCTCCACCTGTGCATAATACTATACGGCTGTGGCTAGTTGGGAATATATGTCGATTGCATCTGTGCGTAGATGTGGTTATCACGCCGCAACTGGAAGCTTACAACCTTTTCTAAGATTTCAATGTTATTACCATCCTCTCACGAAAGACCTGCTAATATTTTGCAATCTTCATACCAACTATTCCGGACCACTTCTCTCGCATAGCATACGTCGTCCCCTTGATGACAGTCCCAACTTAATCGAGGAGCATGAGTACACAGGCGAATCGGAGGACACGAACGGCTAAAAGTGAGACTAAGAGGATAATCTGGAAGCTCACTAAACTCGTGCCAGAATGAACGTCACTGACGGCCCGCGCGGTCAATTTATTCGATTGAGAAAGCCATGTGTTCATCTCTTTGTCTGCAGCTATGTAAAAAAGAATCTCTTCCCGATCCTCAGCTAGTTGTTGAGGCATTTGTGGCGCAGTATTTTGTGACCTGCAATGTCACACTGCCGAAGAGATATTCTGCTCCAACTTTAAGAGTCTTTGGGCACCCATCATATCGATGACTTCTTTCCACCGAACATTCAAAATCTTTTCCACAATGCTGAATCAATTAATGTGATGGGTATGAATAAGAACCATGTCGGGATTCCCGAGAAGGCAGCTGTTGGCCCGTCAGAACCCCCCCGAATTCAATCAAATACTCCCTGCAGAAGATAACGCTAGCGCACGCAGACAATCTGCGGATGTATCCCTATTCTGGACAGTCTATTGATACACCTGTGCCAGTTAATGGTCACTTAGCTATTCTACCCTAATCCGGGTGATGATGGAACGTTTGCCAATATTCATCACTGAAAACTTTTTCCAGAGAACCATCTCTCTGTCTTCACACCACACAGCATCCCTCCGAGTCGGTCATGCGCGACGAGTGGTTTCATCTTGGGGGATTCCAGCGACAGTGGCACAATCTCCTATTGGATATTCTTCCACTTCGCCCAGGAGTTCAACCATGTCTCACATAGTCATCACAGGCACAAACAGTGGGCTCACGATATCCGAGGAGAGGATTTTCGTTGATTCACCTCTTTTCTTGATGACAAAAATTTCAGGGTTAACTTTGCATCGGAGCATTCACCTTCACCTGTGCTTTCTTCAAGGCGTCACACTGGTTTACGCTTGGCTCACCATCATACCTGCCTCATATCTACGATCATCCGCTATGTATTTCCAGCGGCGCTACTGTCTACGTTGACTGTCTGATATTCCGGAATGTTGGTGATCTTAAGTGTAATAAAGATAGACTCTAAGACTTTCAAGTGGTAACCAGACGCTTGTTGTCCCTTCTCCAATGGCTGTAATCGTACACACGCGCCACATAGTGGGGACTCAGGCAAGTGTTTCGCGATTTGCAATGCACATGCATAGTAGACCTCCGTAACATCTACCAGAATATGTGGATGGAAATCAAGGTATTTCCAACTCATTTTCAACGGAAATCACAGGATGAACACGCAAGGAAAGCTCACCACAACTGGGATGGTGAAACTTAATTTTCCGTTTCAAACATTTCACAGAGTCCGGATAAGACAGCTGCTTTGGTATGCTAATCAGATCTTGTCTGCTGACCTGAGTGTGGTCTACTCGCCCGGAGTGGGTCCCATCCGCGCCCACCCCAATGGGCATAATTTTGCAGAATATTACATGCTTTCTAAAATGATCTCCTTCATCCTATTCAACTTGGATTTTCACCTCTTCGCTAAGTCCGGGATTTCACAGGTCCTGTCAAGCGGTTCCCCATTTCAGTGATTGATAGCGGTCGACTATTTCATAAAGAGTTAAGGCTCTGTCTCCGGGCCCTCCTAGATCAGAAACTCCCTTTTACGTTCGTTTTTGAAAGTCTTTTGTCAGAGGTTGCTAGCCATTTATCTGAATTTGATTGCTGAACGTTATACTTATCTCCATATATATCTGTTAGATCCGTGCTCCCAACCTGATCTTGGGCTTCAGCGTTGCCGTTTGTGGTGAATATGACGCGCGAGCTATGCGATTACTGAAAATGACAGCCATCCCATCATTGAACTAACGAGTGTGATGTTGACTTTTGATATTGAAGTCGTCGCCTCTCATTTAGGCGAACAACCCGCACACGCTTTCTAGCCAGTCTTTCTCAAAAAGAAGCGCCATGCCCAAGCTTTGCTTTCATCAAAACTCGCCAGTCGTGTACATCTTTGCCACAGCCGGGACTGAATCTTCGACCATAGTTTCGTGGATCAGCCGTAAGGAACAGTAATCTCAAACATCGCCTAGCAGTGTTAATGAGATCCGAGATCCCGGAGGGTCTCAGAATATATCAAAGCGGTCCTGCAACCTGATCAATACTCACGACCGGGAGTGACTGATCCCTCATATAAGGCAATTTAGTCGTGTCGCAGTGGTCAACACGGTTACAATGTGAAAGCTTAGCCGGAATTCAGACCCCGATCGTGGAATATGTGTACACTACCGACGAGCTCTCACAAGGGAAAAACTCTAGTTTAGTGCAATCTTCCGGAAGAAGCTGGCTCAAGAATCCATCTAAGCGAAAGGCAGCAATCAGATGCTAGTGAGATCACAACTTGGAATAGATCGAATTTCAGACCTCTCAGCACTGTCTTTTACATCGTCGGTAAAGGTTTACAGGTGCGCTTTAGCCCTAGAAAATCCGTGATACCCCTGAGAATCAAGAAATCCCCAGAAAGGATTATTGCCGGAACCGACCAAGCGCTCGGCGAACATATCAATACCAAAACCATCAACCCGAGCTACAAACAACGCCACCACTAATCCGTTCCTGTATTCAGAAACTTGGGTGTCTGCGGTCTTTTACCCATTTTTTCTTCAGCTTTGTTGGTGTGTTGTATGATGAATGATTTGTTTGTTCTTTTCGTAGTCTAGCCTGAATTTTGTTCTTCATGCTTATTTTAGCCAGAATAAACTAGCATGCGCTCATATACCGGAATACCTCTTTTATTACCTTTCAATGGTTTTTCTTCTCACTTCAGATGTGGTATTGTAGTCTCCTTGTCTGTTTAATGTTTGAGGTATAAGAATTACCTTTTCGTGCTAACCAACGAATTGGCTAACCAGCACTGGCCGGCTGGACACTAAGGCCACACTCACACCTACCGGTCTTATTCTTTCGGGTTTACAGTGGATACGTGATGTGTTGGTAGGACGGCAAATAGTGCAGCGCATGCTATTTTCGGTGATGCTCAAGCATGGGCGTCCATTGAGTGAAGTAATTTTGACGGACAAATCCGAATCGGATGCCTCCAACCAACGTTGCTTCAAATGGAGTTATCCCATGGCTTACTGGAATTAACCTCATCATGTCGATTCTTAGTGCTCGATTAGAGTATCCGCTGATGAGTTCAGCTGGAGGTTCACATCGTGTGCAGTGTTAGAAAATTCCTGCGAAGAAAGCATTGGTACCACTCCCTTGGGTTTTCTACCCCGTAGATTAGCGTTTGGATATTGGGCGTTGGTGCTGTGCCCCACCATTATACTCGTTGATATGACCAACCATCTTTTAAGTACCACGAAGCACTTCACTAACACCTCCTCAGCCAGCTCAGCTCCGCGTTCTACGGAGCTAAACAATGAGGGGGGATTTTGCAATTTCGGAATGGCAGCCCGCGTTGCCACTCTCGCCTATGTGTGCATGCGCCTGCATTTTAGACCCGCTTATCTTATGTCAATGAGGAGCGGCAAAAACTTTATACGGAACACAGGAACAGCTTGAAGACCAACATGGTGGGTTTTTGCTTGACTATTATTAGCATTTGTCAACGCCACAAAATACAAATCATGCCAGCAGCCTCCCAGACACTGGTACCAGTCGCCAATGCGCGGAGGTTGGTACGGCAGAAACACTGAGGATACCTCTAACCCGATAAACGGGAGGAGTTCAGCGTTTACTGTTTCCACAATGAATATAAGTGTCATGTTCCGAAGTAATCTTCGTCAGCTCGATTAACGGCTTCATTCGAGGACGACTGCTGGAAAGGACGAGGTCGATTGTTGAAGGATTACGCTAATCACCGACGAAACGCGCCGTTTCGTGATTCGCTTGCAGTAATTTTAGGCCCTCCACTTAGCTTACCAACGCACTGGTTGGCATGGACTCTGCCTCCTTCGGCAATGAACTGAAGGGCGCCATGAAAGTCTGGAGCAAGCATTCGGGTAATCTGCTAAGGCGGCCAGCTACCACTGGTTGTGCGGCATTAAATCTCCAGCCCAAACAACGTGCCAGATTGTGATACACCATCACAGCTTTTGTAAACATGCAGACGGCTACCCGACGGCTGGAAGAGGAAGGGAAAACATTCTGGATTATATTGGCCCATTTTTTGACTTGCTTGGGGTCAGTTGATTCAATCGTTTCGAGAGCCAAAAGCGGTTTCGAAAATCTCTGCGGGTGCCCTGGTTGTATGCTTATTGGAGGGCGGAGGTAGCGAGCGCGGTGTGGACATTTGTTGAGGCATTAAATTGCCAGACAGGGCTGGAAAACTGTTAAAATGACCGAACGCAGAGTTTTCGTAATGCGATTTTGTCCAAGCGTGGTATGGAGATTTGGTATGCCGCAGTGCGATCTGAATGGTGTTCGCTGTTTCACAGATCCAGAAAAGTTGTCGTAAAATCAACCTGCCGCTGCACGCCCTCTTTGTGTGAAGACAATGATGCTGACATGTGGGTCAACCTTTGGTGGTTTTGGCACTATGGCATGTTTAGATTAGGCTAAGTCACAACCCCAGCCCTACTTTTTTATTTTTGGCCGGAGGGCTAGCAGCTCCCGTTTAGAAGACTTAGGGCAGCATGTGATCCGGATGTGGTAGGGTCAGCTGCTTCCTAAAACACTGACCTTCCGGCAACCTAAGGTGGCTACATAATTTGGCATTTTTCACATCACGGTTAACAGACAATGGTGTGCTCTTTGTACAGAACTTGGCGGTACCCATGGCTATGGCTATCATGACCACACAGCCCAAATGTAGGTAGGGTGTCCATACAGCTAAAACATTTTCATCCTTCTTCCGGTGAAGTGACCGTGGCCACACCTTGGATGCGGATCAAGCAAGTATATGGCGGGTGGCCGCACAGACTTCCGCTGTTCAGAGAGCAACTTATCGTTAGAGTTGCTGACTGGTCACTGGTTGTCAGTTGAGGTGGCGAAGATGAGCGCTGGCTTCAACTGTTCCGGATGGCTTGTTCGAAGGAAGGACAGCCTGAAGAGAACGTCAAAGCTGCCTGTCTGACACTATGCTACTTAAGCCCTTGTACGACAGTAGAGCTTGAAGGTTGTATAGGCAGACTCTGAGGTATTTTATCCTCCTCCGTTCACGAAGTGCAGGATTAATTTGGGCATTTGGTGGTCGGACACATTCCGGAATGTTTAGGTACGTCT
Source organism: Paragonimus westermani (assembly GCA_008508345.1). Classification (NCBI taxonomy): domain Eukaryota; kingdom Metazoa; phylum Platyhelminthes; class Trematoda; order Plagiorchiida; family Troglotrematidae; genus Paragonimus; species Paragonimus westermani. The sequence goes on from QNGE01003961.1 coordinate 17,378, forward strand.
CCGTATACCAGTGGAACAGATGGAACAAAAGCGAATGCTCAGTCGATCTTGCTGGTTGGGACACGTCTGCAGGAGAGCCGATGAACGGATTCACAAGCAGCAGCTGTGTGGGCGACCACCAGCAAGTGAGCAAAATTTTAATGGTCAGAAGCTGTGGAGGTGTCCTCCAAGTTTGCGTATCGTGTTAGATCACGCGAAGAATTACTTTCGAACTGGGCCTTCTGGGGGGATACAACCCAGACCGGCGTCTGGGAAGATGATGAGCGACAACTGTGCGGCCGTTCATCCGAGCGCACAGTGAGCAAAATACCTATGGGTGACATGGGGTTACAAAACGTGCAGTCAGAAGCCCGTTGATGGTCTAAGACTTTTAGGTCCACAACGTGTTCAGAGTGAAGCTAAAAGTCGTTCAGTGAAGCAGGATCTTTATTGTCCGGCTTCCAACCTTCTACAACCCTGGCGTGCTCGCGTTTGGAAAACCAGGATTTCTGTCCACAACGTACCGGGACCCCCACCTAGACGTCACACGCACCTGCAAATTAGTCTGTGTTTTTGATTGGCGCTCTCTATCATGAATCTTTTTTCCACTTCTTGGCCGCTGGTCCAGTTTCTTTGAATAGTGACTTATTCAGTCCCTGATGTTGACCGCGGTTTATCCGTCCTCGGCTTTGACAATATTTCACCGAGCGTCAGGACGTCCCACCGATGATTGCAATATTTACGTCTCATTCATCACGGTAGTACACTGTAATCGAAGAGACGACGAGTTCGTTGGTCACAGGCAGGGTACGCTTGTTTCCACTAATTTTGCCTCTACCGCCCACCCACCGCTATGGTTTGTTTACTCAGCTGTTTCCATTATTAGAAATATAAATCATCGTTGTCATCCCTGTCTCCGTTCCTTCAGTTTTGCCGGGGCATTGTGATATGAATATCGTGCTTTTTTCATCCAGCTTGAGATTTCCCCTTTAATTATGTGTTCGAAGTACAAACATTTGCCCAATTTTACTGAATTACGTTCTGCCCAATGTTTTCAATATCCCTCAGTTGAGCCTAGGCTTGGTTCTGCATTTTTTCCTCTCCACGTGATAGAAGTTTCACATTTATACTAGCCAGTCATCCGACTATTTACAACCGGCTCCCTGAACCAGAAAGACCCTCAGTTGTGCCTACGTGTTGCGCGAGTGGAAACACAAGTGATACAACACAAGTCACCTGCGGCGATTTTTATGCACGAGGGTCATTTAGCTTTGGTTAATGTGGCTTGTTAACCCGAAGCGGATACTGACAGTCGTGCATCCTGTTTACCTTTTCATATACCAACTGTTGGTATAGAAGCACCTGGACATGTGCTGCTCGATCCTTAATGTCTATCCAGAGCGTTCGAAACATATGTTCATTCAAGCACTTGCTTCGGTTCTGCGCGTGCGTTTGCGTGTGACTGTTGGTCGTGATCAGTTTCCCTACGACAGTGTACCGGTTTGTTTGCCGACGGTATATTCGGTATGTGGGATACAACATTGAGCAACAGTGACCGGCGGTAACAAGCCTCATTGTAATGAACATATTGGAATGTTATAAAGAGAGAAATTGACCAGAAACTTCCAACCGTTGCGCATAACAAGCGAATGGTCGAGCTTCATTAGTAGACCATTAGCAGGTAACTGAAGAATCTGAATGAGGTAAAGCGGTTCAGTTATATTCGTTGAATAATTATCAGGAAGTTGGCAGAAGTGCGGATTGAAGGCCTGAAAGCTGACGAGTCAGGCGGGTCGACTTCAAGTAGGAAACTTGGCTGAAAGTTGAACGTGACAGGGCACGTGCAGCGAAATTGTCGGAGCGGTCGATAAAAATACACCAGTGAGAAACAGAGAAAAATTGAGGTGTGTTGTTTTGTTTTGTTCTCGGTAAGTGCCGATCACGTGGGTAACGGACGGAAGTTGTAGCGATCTCGACGGTTTTCAATGATCTGTGAACGGAGTAGAGTTTGAAGGCCCACGCCACATGGATCGGACGAGTTTGTCCAGTTCGATATTCAGCAGGCTTTGTACAGCCCTTGTGAACCATAGTAATTTCCAAAGAACAGAGTAGTTTCTTGATATAACGACGTCTTGAGTAGGTGGGAGTCTGATAGCATCTCAACGCGGCGCTCAGAAAAACAACTAATAACCTCAGCTTGAGAGTGGTTAACAATTTGAGAAACTCACTGAAGCCTGAGGGTGGCCTAACACTGGAGCCTCCAGAGATTTTGTCGTGTTGTTGTGACCTCTCCCAGTTTTCTCAGCTGAAGAGTCAAATAGTTTTTGTGGGAGTCCTCCGAGGAACAAAGTGTACAGGGAATAAGTTACCAGGATATCTGTGAAGCCCAGGTAGATGGATATTCAGAATTTCAAAAAAATACCCGAGGGAAAAATAGCATGGGCCGATGACCAGTTTAATGGCTACTCGCAAGATACGTTGGAAGTCAGTAGGTTCTGTCTAGGCCGGTAAGCGCGATTTAACTGACTCACTCGAACAATGGTATCACATGGGCCCCGGGAACTGACTGATAACCTCCGCCATTTCTCATGATACGGCAGCTAGTATCCTGGAACGATACTGATATTAGCGTTGTTTTGTCTTAAGAGGAATGTTTTTTTCCGAATTAGTTGCGTGCAAAACTCAGGAAAACCAATTCAGATTTCTTCAGTTCAGCAGGTAATTCCGTAGTTCCTTTTGTAAATCTTCAGGCATCCGAGATTTTAACTAGGTCGATAACAATCTATGGGCCGAACCAGACCATAGTAGTGTCGCTGAACAGGTTAAACAAAAAAAGTAACTGTGTTATATTATATTTATACCCTGAAATATAGGCCAGAAACATGATCTGATGCTGACAGAATGTCTGGCAAATTTGGCGGTTCAGACATTCACGGTAGTATTTCGTCAGTTAGCACACAGATACTGGTCTACTATATCAGAGCCCATCCGTTGTCTTATAAGAATGATTGACTGGAACAATTAGCCAGTCGATGCAATCTGTCGCCCCCGTTTTCCGGCCTTCCTCAAGAGGAGCTAATCATTACCGGGTTGGAAAGGACAACTCTTTTGGAAAATTTTCAAATCTTTGTGACAAAAGACTTCAAGTTGTTTGGAGTACACTTCCTCTTCGGATCATAGGTGGGCTGCGAGTATACAATGCGTGCAAAATCCCTCAACCCAATGATTCCTTTTCTGTGCCTGAAAAATGCCTTTTTCGCGATCGCACACGAAGTCCATCCGGCTGTACCACGTTTCCAAAAAAGAGTAGTTGATGGGAAATAACCTCAAACGAGCAGCCCACCAGATTAAGTGGCCACGTCATCCGTACGGTTAACTTCATTCACAACAGTGAACTCACTCGTCTAGTTAGCGATCATCACAAATCTTAGAGAGATTAATGTTGGGTATATAAGTTTCTATCACTACTCTTTGAACTAGAAAGGCTCTGACACATCCCGTTTTATTGATAACCTGCCACGAAGCATTCTGATTATCTCAGCACAGCCGTTGAAGTTAATCCATCTCAAACTATGAATTCCCCCCACAGGGTGCCCTGTCAATTCTGATTCAATCGAAGGAGATCAGCCTATCGGTGCCACCTCACATTGTGTCTACCAATTTACATGTAACTGCAGTGAAAGTTACATAGGCAGAACCGATAGGTGCTTGATCTCCAGAGTGAAGGAACATTTGCCTAATTGGGTGCAGAACTCTGTATTACGGAAGAACGACAATGTGGTAGAAACACGCAAGCAACCAGCGTCCGCAGTCGCAAGACACGTCCTGACCACTGGTCACGTTATCGACCCAATTTGTGCATTCAGAATCCTATTACGTCACTCGAATCCAAGATTCTTACGGTTTGCTGAGGCGGTTGCAATCAATCGAATGAAGCCGACTTTGTGTGTTCAGAAACAATTGCTCGTAAACTTGACCCTTCCCTGGACTTAGTGACCTTTCCTAAACCACCAATTGACTATCCACCCTGCCCCCTAAATGCTTGATATAAAAAACCTGTTTCATGTTATTGTAAATTTGGTACTGACGGGTCAATACGAAATGCTTGCATCTGCCAGTTTTCGTGTTCCAACGGTCTTGTTCAAACTTCTGATGGGAATGAACTTTTTCAAATTCTGATTCCGTATAACAAACCGTCCGATAGTTAACCGGAGGTGTGGATGACCTTCAGGATATCCTGGACAAGATCCGGACATGAATTCTATGCCCGCATCTGGAATCAGTGCACAACGCTCACTCGAAATGTTTATATCCACTGTCAAAAACGGCTTAGTGAGGCGTGTTTCCTACCATGTCTTCCAGTCCCAAAGCAAATGCGGGTGGTCTACGGATGGTCCGTTCGTCAGGATTCATCGGAAGTGAACTTACAAATGTGCTAGCTGTCTGTTACGATGAGGTCTTCACATCTGCTTTAGTGATGAGCAGTGTCCTAACCGTCGTTCCTCCACATGGTGTGTATACAGTTGACGTCTCCACTGTCTATAATAACCAAGCTGCGCAACCTCAGGAATAGTTACTCAGGAACAGATGGGGTTTTTTGTCCGGTTTTATTTGGAGTGGCCGACCAGTGTGCTAGCCTCTTGAACAAGTTCCTCACAGAGTTGTTCGAACAAACGTCCATCCCCGGGAGTTTGAAAGCAGCCAACCTAATGTAAAAGGATTGGATTGGAAAAACGCATCGATTCGAAGTCAACCATTGATTCGCAGAAGGCTACGGCCAATCAGTGTCGAAAACACGAACAGACCGGTATGTTAGCGCGGTGAACAATCAGCATGTCACGCCGCTTCAGCATCGGATTTTGCTACAACGAGCGCCGGAGTGAAACAAGTTGTTTAAGTGCATCACACATTGAAGCAAACGAACTATAAGCGGAGTCGAGCCGGCCAATGGAAAAGCGGAGCCGTTAACGCCAACTGTAATTCTTCATTTCACTGATGCGTCTAGTCTACAAAATAACTAATGAAACTCAATAAGCTGAGATTTGTCTTGTGTCAAGAAGACTGATTTTTGCTTTTGTTCCGGAAGGTAACGATTCTTAACGTGGTATCAGAAGAAAAGAAGAAAGCTGCAGGAACACCATGACGAGGCCACTGACGACTGTTCCCCACAAACCACTGGATGTGAACAGCGCGAACAGACTTCCTGATCACTAATGCTTATGAGAAGTACGAAGACTTCTGCTTGTTGGCCAATCTTACAGGGGCCAGTGGAGAGTATTAGCTAGCTATCTTTTTACATACAATCGGAGGTGGGGGGAGACAAATTCTGGAAAATTTAACCTTCGAGGATGGAGAGGACAACAAAGAATCGAACGTGATCTTTTGAAAAATAGAGGGATATTGTTTGGGGCAAAAAACGGAACGTTTGAACGCTTTCAGTTTTTTGAGAGGAATCGACAGGCCGGAGAAACGATGAATCAGTACGTCATCGTTTAGAAGAAACTGGCAAAATCGTGTAATTTATGAAAGCGCTCGGAAGAGACTCTCATCCGAGACAGAATGGTCATCGGTATTCACAATTCAGTTGTACCGAGGAGACTGTTGAACATCCCAAAGTTGACGCTAGCTCGGTGAATCGGAATCCGCAATAGCGAAGATGTGACGGAGAAAAAGGTGAACTCTTCGAACGCAGACCACAGCGTGGTATTAAACGCTATGGACAGAGACGGATAACGATTTTTGAGTACTTCGTGCCAGTTCTGCGGTGAGAGACTTCTTTGTCAGAAAGAAAAGTGTCAGGCATCTGGAAAGACGTGCATGAATTGCCGGAGAAGGAACAATTCCGCCAGAGAGTGTATATCGCCCATGACCAGTCGGATCGACGAAGATGATAGCGAAGTGATAAACCGGTTCAACGGATCAAGAGGACAGAAAGGAATCTATGCAGAATTGCTCATAGAAGATACAAGAAGGAAATACCAGCTAGACTTCTCTGTGTCAGTCAATGTCATATCACCAGGCTGCATCAAGGAGGCCAACATACGCGAATCAAATGCACACCTGAAAACGTGGAATGGTGCAGCAACAAACGTTAACGGTGTTGCGACACTGCCGGTCACTGATCCGGAGAGTAGAAAGATTTATATGCTTGATTTCTTTTGTGGTCGATCGGGATTCAACGCTCATTCTAGCTGTTGATGCCATTCGGTTGATGGGTTTCATCATCGTTGATCATAATATTTTTTTCGATGAATCAGCCGACTTCGATATACTTAAATATTATTCGTGTTTCTTTGGTTCAACCTTCGGCCACATACCAGGCGGGTAACTTGAAATTTGGTTTAAATTTCCTCGCTGTCATTGTCCACTCATATTTTTGCTATCTTGCTGCCCAGTGCATCAAAACATTATATACGATCATCGCTATTCGTTGTCGAATTGCATAAATCATTGCGTATTGTCTTATTTGTGTTCGATAGTATCCGTATTATTTTCTAGCCGCGTGATTTCTTTTCATTAAAAACTGCCATCTTTACGCACGGACCATAACACACTGACGCACACAAGATCCAGCAGCATTGGTTGATCCGAGGTATCGAGTGATTGTGATCGTTTCGGCTGCCGCATGACTGTACAGAACGGTATGCAATGCTAGACGTGCATACACTGGTACCACATCAAGTGTACTGGCCTGAGGGTGGACCAGTACGCCTTACCCACTTATTCAAAAAGGCTATTTATCTGTATGAGCTGTCTCTTTCGAGATAGCTGCACTCCATTGAAGACCACGTTGGATCCTCTACTCTCCACCCCGAGCGTGGCTGCAAGGCGTCTAAAGATGTCTGCGCACAGATACCCACGGCAGAAAAATCCCTGATTGATACTCGGAGAGCTTTATCTGACATGAAACCATAACTGTGCTCGTTGAATGAGTACATTGCCCTTGCCTGTCCAGGCGCTGCGGCTGCTCGAAAGGCAGTGGCTTTGTCCACTGCTTAAAGGATAGAGCACTCCGCGAGAAAAGGCCTGCTTTGTGAGGACGATTTCCGAATACACTCTCCAGGGGAACAAGCCAGGTCAGCGCTAAACGCCCGTTTTCCCCCGGAGTCTACAAAAATGGTTTCCGCCAGCAGACTTCGCTCCAAAGCTACGAAGAAGTTACTGGGACTCCTTGTGACGTTACCCGCAAAGGTGATCACGGAGGAAGTACTGGAAAAAGCGGCTGAACTAAAGAGAAGGCACGTTAACTTCAGGGGAGGCTCGGTGGATCTCTCACTGCAGGAGCGGCAGAAGCGCTTTCAGCTTGCTAGAACAAGGTTATGCATTAAGGCTGGCCCCAGAATCCAGGCTAGCGTTAAATTCTTTATACCTGCTGCCAAGTGGGGACCAGTGTCCTCGGATGGATCACCCCAAGCACACACATCAGAGGCTACTGCCCCCATCTCCTTAGAAAGTGGTTATGCAAGGGGCCGGGAGAGCAGATCCCAAAGGTGTTAAGGACCAGCACTCTTCTAGACTCCCAATCATCTCAACCAATAAAGATATTTTATCCCTAAGCTTCACAGCCCAGTGAGTATGCTGGGATACCCCTGCATCCAAAATGGTCCAAACTTGTCTCATTCCGGCGGCTCTCTCCTCAGCTGCATCGGGGCCATTTTGTCCTCTATTCTCTTCTCACCTACAACCCCATCCAAATTTTCGAGGGTGCATAACTGCAAATCACTCTTCAGAAGCTCTGAAAGCAAGAGCGGTCCGAAGGTCATCGGCCTTTGGCCAACAAATGCGGACAAAACGTCCCACAGGGAAGCTCACATATGCCCAGGCTGTGATGAACCGGCTTCCACCCATCAAGAGGGCTCACAAAACTACGCCGCCAGTTACGCACTCCCCCTCACTACTGAGGCTACTTTCCCAAGCTCTCTCTTGTGCACTTCTCTCTTTTTGCACCCAGCCAAACGAAGAAGTAGCCCTGAGGTGCGTGTACACCAAATGTGTGAGCCTTCTAAACAAACTACCAGAATTCAGACAGCTGGTCCACGACACTAGTCCTCACGTTCTTGCTTCAACAGAGACCTGGCTTTCCGCGGATATCGGTGATAATGAACTGTATGTCCCCGGTTACTCCTTGTACTGGACGGGCTCCTCCCGTGGACGCATGGAAGGCAGCGCCGTTTTATTAAGCCAGAAGCTTCTAGTGCCAGCTGTCGCAGGGGAATTAGCCTTTCCAGAGAAATGCGACACACTCCGGATCAAACTTCAACTTTGAAAACGTGACACGCTTCTTACCGGTGTTATCTACCGTTCGCCATCCTGTAGTGCATCCGACGACAAGGCTATTCTTGCTACTCTAGACAAACTCACGTCTACCCAGTGTTTCTCCTATCTTCTTATTATGAATGACTTCAACGCACTCAAACTCAACTCTATGGCGGCTTCTCGTGGGGACTGTGGCTGCGGGTTCTCGATACCCTTGGCGATGTTGATTCATGAGAAAGCCAGGACACAGCATGTCGATCTAGCTAGAAGGCATCGTCTAGGACAGACACCCTTCTTGCTCGATCTGGTCATTACGAACGGGGCTCATCTGGTAGATAGGGTGGTAATCAAACCACCGCTAGGGCATAGTGACCACATGCTACTAACCTTTGAATTTATCTGTTACTGGCTCCAGTGCGCTGTAACAAAGACATCATTCCGGAACTTCCAGAAAACAGACTAAAACGCACTAAGGACATTCTTAAGCACACTCAGCCTTACGTCCGACTCAGTGAACTTGAACTACCTTTCCTCTAGAGCTGCCATTCACAAAGCCGATGGGGCGTTTGTTCCTCGGAAACTGGAATTTCTTCTATCGTGCACCGCTACCCCGGAACATATGCCGCCCTCTGGAAGTACGTTCCAGTGTATTATCCAAGCAGAAGCCAACGGGTAGGCCAGAGGATCTAGCGGCCTTTAGCTCTGTACGAAACAGGTGCAAGCAGGAAATCCGGCAACACACCCAACAGGAACGGTCGGGTAGCTCACGAGAATGAGAATTTTCTTTTCAAGTATGTACGTTGCCAGAGAAAAACTAAGCCCTCAGCGCTTTCTGTGCGGCTTCCCGGCGGGAAACCTCCTCCAACCCCCAAGTGGTTGCCGAGGTGTTCAGAGAATACTACTCATCGGTACAGTGCGAATCTGCCAAACTGGCATCAAATTCTACTGCGGAGACACTTCCAACACCTCCTCCTGACAGCTGACTTTTCTGTGTTCAAGGTTCAGGACCTCTTGCTCAAGATCAATCCTTATAGTGCCATGGGACCAGACAAGACCCATCCCCGGATCCTCAAGGAAGCGACCCTTGGTTTGGCGGTGCCCATCTTTGATCTGTTTAAACAGACACTTCGGACGGGCACTCTTCCGGAAGCATGGAAAGAAGCCACTGTCTCACCTATATTTAAAACAGGCGATCAGCCTTACCAGCATCCCATGCAAGATAATGGAGCGGCTGGTAAAACGCACCATCTTTAAGCATTTCTTCTCCAACAACCTTTTCTGTTCGACTCAGTATGGCATTCTTCCCGATCGGTCATGCATAACTAATATGTTAATCTTTATGGATAGTCTAACAGAGGCCAAGGACAATGGTCGTATCTCGGATGTTACCTCCTTCGACTTCGCCAAAGCTATCGATTTTGTCCCACACGGTCCTCTGGTGCATAGACGATAAGCTTATGGGATCCAAGGAGAGGTTCTATGCTAGATAACTCCCTTTCTTGGTAACAGGATTTTCAGAGTAAAAACCGGTTCAGGCCTTTCGTCTCCATTCCCAGTCTCTCTGGGAGTCCCTCAAGGATCGGTACTTGGTTCATTATTGTTTTTAATCTACATCATTGATCTCCCCGAGTTGATCTCTAGCAACGTCCTCCTTTATGTCGACGAATTGGAAATCCGGAATATCTGTGAAGCGAATGCATTGCAGATTGACCTTGATCGTATTAAATGCTAGCCAGATGATTGAAGTTTCCCTCTGAACGACAGTAAGTGTGCGCACACGTCACTCGGAGGAGACTCCGGGAACCTATTCGTGATACATGGTGCGCACAGTGCAGTAGATATCACAAAGTAGACCTCAAAAAAGAGCTAGGGATCTGGCTGTCGTCTGGTTTGTCCTTCTCTTATCATCACCAGCTGGCCGTCAAAAGGGGTTTCATGACTTTTGGGATTATCGAAAGAACCTTCCCCCGGATGGACAAGCACGCCTTCCACACGCTTTACGGAGTCTACATAAGACCACTGCGCGAGCCTGCCAATCAAGTCGTCTACACCGGTTTGAAGAAGGACATACTCGCTATTGAACGTGTCACGCGAGTAGCCACCAAAATGGTCACTGGCTTAAGCATCTCTCCTACGGGTCTCGCCTCGAAATATTCGATCTTTATCCACTTGAATTTCGTAGACTCCGCGGCGACTTAATTATTACACACATTCTCTTTAGCACAGGAATCATGCAATAATTCTTCAACCTAGTAAGTGATAACAGTTGAAGAGGCCACGACAAGAAGCTCTTTAAGCATCGACCTCGGACCTTCCTAAGAAAACAGTTCTCCTCTTATAGGGTTATCAACTACTGGAACGACCTACCACTAGAGATTGTTAGCTGCTCTTCTAAAGACCGTCTCAAAGTGTTATTGGATTCCCACCTACTTAATAAACCGTTAAATTAATAATTTATCCTGTTTTGCTAGATTATTATTTTACTCTGTTCTTGGTACTTTCTGTAACCCCCAAGAGCGGTGCTACACCCCGTTTTCAATGACTGCCTTTCAGGTCAACAGAAAACCGCCGGACATCGAAACGAACAAACTGACTGGATCCGGGTAGATTGGGCCCCCAGCCTCCAACCACTGAATCGCTGTTAGTTTCTCTGGTTAGAGATGCAGTCCCTGTCGCGTTACCGGTTCGAGGGATTTCGTTGGCCATACGAGATAGGTGATAGGCGGAATTTGACCGATTATTTCGAATCAAACTGATTACTCCGATAGAGGAGCCGACCGACTGGGTCAGTCAGATTGCTGTAACTTTAGAAACGTTGGGTGACGACTGGTTGTGTATCGATTCCAGGCCACTGAATAAGATACTTCGAAGGGAATATCGCCGTCTACCAACCATCGATGACATTCCGCCAGAATTGAAACAATCCCTATTTATCACAATGGTAGACCTATCCCCGGCCTTTTTTGACAATTAGAACTTGACGAGCATTCCAGTTACTTCACCACATTTGGGAACCCCTTTGGACGTTTTCCTTGGTTGCGTTTGCCTTTCGGACGGGAGGTTTCCGGTGAAATTTTTCAAGAACTTTTCATCCAGGCCCTTGACAAATTGAAAGGAGTCGCGTGTGTCGCAGGTGACGAGATAATTTTCGTGAAAACTTTGGAGGATCATGAGAGAAGCCTGGAGGAATTTTTGGAGGACTGTATAGATCGAGGAATATGCCCGTCGCGCAAAAAATTTGCTTCACGAGAAAGAGAGGACACTTTTCACGGACATTTGCTAACACCAAGGGGACTCAAGTTAGACCACGAGAAGATAGAGGCTACAGTCACATTTACAGATCATAATGATATGAAAGCAATATCACGGCTAAATGGTATGGTCAATTATCTGAGTCGGTTCCTTCCAACACACCCACAATGATGCGTCCAGTCCGCATGTTGACCCACAAGGTAGTATCATGGAAATGGAAGAAGGAACAACACAACAGCATTCGATAAAATCAAATGAGTTGGTATCAAAGCCCCTAAATCGAACTAATACAATCCATCATTAGCGTTTGCCATTCAATGTAATACAGTGAAACTGGTCTAGGGGTGATATTAAAAAACGGAAGACCAGCGGACTACCGAAGCCGCAGACTTTCGCCTGCTGAGCGAAACTATGTGCAACTTGAGGAGAAAATGCTAGCTGTGATATTCGCCCTGGGACGTTTCAACACTTATACGTTCGGTCGGAAAACAATAGCTCACACCGACCACAAACCACCAGCCTCAATAGTGAAGAAACCGTTGTCTGCCGCATCGCGAAGGTTACAGAGAATGCAAATGACGTCGAATTGATTTATCAGCCGAGGACCCAGATGCATATATCTGACACTTAGTTCAGTGCTTGCGCAAAAGATTCCGCATGTGAAGAGATTCGGTTTGCCACTGTTGCGACTATGAAAACCGCACTGACCACCGACCTAAAAGAATCAACGACACAAGACGCCATGTCACAACGTCTGGCCGAAACAATTAAAAACGGGTAGCAACACGATGAGAAAAAGTTGTTCCAGAAATTGGCAGACTTCTTCAGTGGCCGCGATCAATTTATCTAGGAAGACTGCTTGATATTCAAGGGAGGGAGAATCGCAATTCCAGAGATATTTCAACGGAAGATGTTGGAACACGTTCACTTGGCACGCACGGGAGTGAACAGATGTATCCGGAGGCAAGGGAGCTTTACTATTGGCCTCAGGTGTCGAGTTCCCGAAGAGACTACATAGAGAGCTGCAATGCACGTCGGGCCATTGACTCAAAGCAAACCGAGGAAACGATGTTGATGCGTCAAATCCCTCGAAGACCCTGGCAAATGTTATCGGCGGACATCTTTGTATCCAACAATAAGCAATACGTGATGATATTAGACCATTTCAGCGATTTCTTGGAGTTAGAATATCTGAGTTCCACTACTTCCAGCGCGGTTCTCGATTAACTCTGAGCCCAATTTGCGCGCTATGGTACACCTGAGACCACAGTTCATTGGCACAGGTTTTAAAATATTCCCCGAAAAGTGGGGATTCGTGCACCGCACAAGCAGTCCGTACTGCAGTCAGTCAAATGGTAAAGAGGAAGCGGCAGTTAAAAAGGCAAAGCGAGTGCTGCAACTGGCTTAGTTATCCGGAACTGATCCATATTTAATGTTATTGGAGAAACGGAATGCTCCTAAATAAAATGTTACACAGCTCGGCTCAAACAATTTTGGGGAGAAGAACACGCGCGCATTTGCCGACAATAGAAGAACTAATAAACCTCTAATTGCTGAACGTAAGTAAGGTGCACGGTGATTTTAAAAGACGAATGCTAACCCAAAAGCGATACCACCACAAATGAGCCCGCGACCTAACGTTTCTACAGATAGGCGACAAGATATGGGTAGAGTGCGGTTCAGAAAACCCACGGCGATGGATAGAAGGAGTGATGGTGAGATACTGCGGTTATCTGTCATACAGAATAGAATCTGGAGAGGTATTGAGGGGGAGCAATCGGGCGCATTTTAGAGAACGTGTAATGACAGATAAAGAGCTTCTACTCAAAAAGGAGAAACTATTATGGTGAACCAGGCATGGGTTAGGCCACGGAAAAATGAAGGATGTCAAGGGATTGGATTGGAAAAACGCATCGATTCGAAGTCAACCATTGATTCGCAGAAGGCTACGGCCAATCAGTGTCGAAAACACGAACAGACCGGTATGTTAGCGCCGCTTCAGCATCGGATTTTGCTACAACGAGCGCCGGAGTGAAACAAGTTGTTTAAGTGCATCACACATTAAAGCAAACGAACTATAAGCGGAGTCGAGCCGGCCAATGGAAAAGCGGAGCCGTTAACGCCAACTGTAATTCTTCATTTCACTGATGCGTCTAGTCTACAAAATAACTAATGAAACTCAATAAGCTGAGATTTGTCTTGTGTCAAGAAGACTGATTTTTGCTTTTGTTCCGGAAGGTAACGATTCTCAAAACCTAATTCACTGTTTCAAGCGTGGTGGCCGTATACTTTCCACCATTCACGGATTTACTTCCTTTATCATAACCGTATCCGAAGTGTTTAAAACGATTATGCCTGAAGCTCCTTGTGGTTATTCGATCACCGGAAGTTTCCTTCATAGTACACGGCGTGTTCTTCTTCGGGGATGCTTATGTGCGACATCCATTGGCGATCACTAGACGCAGGACGCGGTCAGACGATCAAAGCCCAAGGACACGTGTTGTGTGCTGATTTTTCTAAAATGTGTGGTTGCGTGAACCACACCGCGCTGCTTGATGGGCGACACAACCTCAGGGCTCGCCATAATCGGCCTCAGTGTCTGCAGTTCTTTCTCAACAATTGCTGTCACCGTGTGGGTCGTTCGCGGCTGCCGTGATCCCCACTGGAGAAACGGCGGTGCTCCATAGAGTCGAAATCACAACCGTTCTCCATCTGGTCCGTATGGGCGACGAAACCTGATCATTTTCTCCACATCCAATGAGATGTAGTAATGTTATTTAGCTCTGACTCAAAACCAAATCTCCCGAAGTTTCTGTCCAACTACAAATTCATTCGAACACTTTGTCAAAGTGATCTCACGGTAACCCTCCAGATTTTAACGTCCAGAAGTGCAAGTTAATGCATATTAGCACAACTCCAACTCCGCCCATAATCTCTGTCATACTGTCAATTGGTTCAAGTCTATTAGGTGACTTAGAGACAATAGTTTTCAGCACCCCTGTTGGTTACGTTAAGGTCTGTTGCATTACTTTTGAGATCACTGTGCTTGGTTTGACTAGTTTGGGAACGTGGCTCCATGGTTCATTATCATTTTTAAGTGTTCTACATCAACCCCTCTCATTCCTACTCTAACCACCGCTACGGGATCGCCTACTGGTTTCCAGCCCAAGCTGTGTAAATTCCTGAACGTCGAAATTAGACATTTTCCTTGGAGATTTTTTTGAGTAACTTGTAACTCCTACCACTGGTGAAAGCACGAACAGTCTTTTCTCTCCAACTCAACCAGTGACGGTTTGTTTTGGTCAGCTCAATTTCGTTTTTGCGCTCCCAATACTAAACGGTGTCTAGTTGCTGATTTTGTTGTACGAGCACTTTCTTTGTCAAATTTCGGAGGACATTTCGCGTTCGAATGTCACTGGATCGTTCTCAAATGGTCCAGGTTCACATCGTGTCAAACGCAACCTGGCAACCCAGTAGGTGGTTTTCACGTAAACCGTTTCGAAGATTGATTACTTCCTCTGCAGTTGGGTTCTGAGTAAAGCCTTTATCGCTTCAAAAGATTAAGCGTAGTCTAATGTGAACGTGAAGTGTCAGCGATCGATTCAACAACCATATCCGTTTGTTAATGAACACTGAAACTAACTCTGAAAAAACAGTGGAGCCTTGGCACTCCTCAGGCTGTCATTTTCAAATCCCACTACGTGAGCACCAAACTTCCTCGTAACAGCCTCCTTCTTCCTCACACTGGGGAGGCACTGCCATCTGGCAACCCCACCTTCTGAATGATATGTTCTTCTTGTCACTGACCAACGAAGGAACATAAATGTAGACCTAAAAATGAATCACTGGCCCTAAGAAAGAAATCTATTAAATTTAACATATACACGCCCGGGTTTCTAAATACGCTGGAGGGCTTGCTGCTTATATTCCTAATCCCTAGTACCCCTAAAAGCCCGTGCGTAGCACTATTTAGCGTCTTCAGGAAGGTTGCTGTAAGAGGTCATGGTCTAGAGCTGAAACTTCTGCGCAATCTGTCAGAGTCTTCGACGGATTCCAGTGGACGATACACGCGTTCGAGACTAGAGCCTCAAAGTACTCGAATTCCGTCGGTTTATCGTACAAAGAATAAAACGAGTATCTGTCTAACTATGAAGCAATCTTCGAACACTGTATTTGAGGACTTCTGGGAGTTACGGCAACTATCAAGAACGGAGTAAACTTACGAGTCTGACAAAAGTTTCAGTCAATGGGAATCTAGCACTCACTGAAAGCGACCTCTAGATGCACAGTTAACGACCTCAGTTCCACAATTCAGTAACTTTGTGAGAGAATAA
This sequence comes from Paragonimus westermani, assembly GCA_008508345.1. Classification (NCBI taxonomy): domain Eukaryota; kingdom Metazoa; phylum Platyhelminthes; class Trematoda; order Plagiorchiida; family Troglotrematidae; genus Paragonimus; species Paragonimus westermani. Next base: position 33,199 of record QNGE01003961.1, read on the forward strand.
CTATTCCTGAAAGAGTTCCCAGACGGAACTTTCAAAACCTCAAGAACTCTTCGCTTATGTGGTTTTTGTCAGCCATACTGACGAAATGTCCTATGAAACCCGCGCTGAGGAAGAAGTGTGGGAGTGTCAAATAACCGCAGAGCCACCGAAAGTCGAGTGGACGGGAATCTTAAGTCGTGAATTGTAAGTGGTATAGTTCAAGCCAATATCTAGCGTATTAACTTGTGCGCTGGAGGCGCCCAACAGAAAATGTTCCCTCAAGCAAGCTCACACGAACTGACTGGCAAACACAATTAGCAGCCCCACATAAACCGCATAAAGCATTTAAAACACTTACCCAGGTGCAGAAAGGACCTCTTAGCCCTCCAAGATTGTCGAACCTGTTTCAGCAGCTACCTAGTGGTGTTTGTTGAAGAGGGAACTGGATGAATTCCGGATGGTCAGATCAATCTTCAGAGACATTGTCGTGGTGTATGCTCTACTGAGTGTACTGTGGATCCTAAAGTCATTGCCACGGACTCAACCGACTGGCACGTGTGCGTTTTAACTCTCACTTAAAAGGGGACTCCCATCGTCTGAACAACGTTTACTCTTGTCAAGATCAACTTGTGGTGCACTGGGGTCACTTGCATCCCGTTGTTGGAACTATTTCCCCGGAAGGGCGCTGAAGTAGTCGAGAGGAAAAACCGAGTCTTTAAGAAGGCCACGGGGAAGATGATGAGTTTGATCCAGCTTCAACCGTGAAGGTTCTTCTAACAAGAAAAGTGCCAATCCAACGAAGAACCTCCCCTTGAACACCACATACTCAGACTTTGTAGGTAATATAATCATGCGGGGCGCGATCAAAAGCACTGGCGAGGCCAAAGAACAAAGGATCCGAAACGAACCCATTAGCTTACGCCATCATCAGGCTATTCATTGAGATAAATGCACTTGTGCTGCATAATCGGGTAAGAGAAGAGCTGTGCTGCCTAGAGGAAAGTAATCTTTCCCTAAGAAGGGCGTGGGGAGGACATACTTCGATGGTTGCTCAATTATTTTGCGCGAAGTGCTAATGGCGCTGACTGGCCGGTAACCACTCGGAGAGTGCTGATCGCCCGCCATAAAAACTGGCGTTACCGTGGTCTCTTTTCATGCGCTCAGAGAGAATGGCGGTTCGAAGTGTCGGTACGTGTGGATTGAAGAAGGATTCCGCCGGACGAACAGCTGCTTCTTTGGGGGTTCTGGAGCCATCTTATCCGGACCCATCGCTTTATATATATATTGACCCTGAGCGGTTACCAACATCTNCACAGATAAGGTTTCATTGCGGCAATTCCATTTTGAAGATCACCGAATATTACCGCTGTAACCCTTAGGAGGAAGGGTAAAATGTATGCCTGTTAGGTTATCGAGGAGAAAATACTAGTGACTTCCGTTTTTTTCAGTGGACGCATATGATCGAATTGAATGTTATTGTTCATGCGATAATTTAGTGTGAACCCCTATTGTATAAGCTATTGCGTTGGCGAATTTCTCATCTACGCCTACTTTGAACATTGTGGAGGGAGCTAAATTCCTCTGAGTTGCTTGGAAGCCCATGCTTCGTAAGTGAGTGGACACGTTCAACAAATGGAGGACGCACTGTACTCACAAGAGTTGAGCGAGTAGGAAGAGCACTCATTTTGCGTGACACAACCAGTCAGCTGAGATAGTTTTCAAAGCCAACAAAACAAGTGCAAGTGTAGTTTATGATCACAGGCCTACTTACGAGTTGTTGCAACCAGTAGCGGATGAAGACGAAAATCACCAATACCGAGTCACTGTGCTCACATGGCGGCTTGGCTTTAGCCCTGCCCCTAGGTTAATCTTGCTTTTGGTGACTAGTTCAAAAAGAGAAGATATCTGGCCAGGATATGACCACCAGGAGAGCGACAAGGTGTGTTCACGATTTTCCCACATTATTACCACCTATTAGAACGTACATCCATTCCCTTAGTTCGAGGGAGATAGTTACGAGCAGTTTACCTTGGATGCACTGAAGTCACTTGTAAAAATAGGGTGGGAACTATCAGTCCTACAATGTTTCACTGGTTTCTAGAGAAGTGTGTGATCGATATACAATTCTCATCATGATTACATCTCGGCAGAGCATCGCTAGCCGCAGACATAATACATCATACTTGCCAGTGGACTGAGATTTCTCGATGACCGTGAGTGTCAGGGTAACCGGGCTGAGGCAATTAGCAGAGCTTCTAGTTCTCCCGTAGAGAAGTCGGTGCGTTAAGTGGAGTGTCGCGGTACTCTCTGTTAACTGTTGTTGATGTCGTACGAAGCCAATTCTGCATAGAAGCAAGGGTATGAGAAGTTTTAACGTGAGTTAACTGTTTGACCTCTGGAAGTTCATTAGGTGCCCTGACACCTTTTAAGCACGCAAATGAGAGTTAATTTTCTTGCTTAGATGTTTGAAAAAAGAAGAGTGCGCGAGGGGAGATAAGAACGGAAAGGGAACAACTGAAGAGGTAGTCGAGGGCGTCTGGCACACATTGATCACGTTTTCTTGCTCGTTGGGTGTGAAAAACCTATTAGACTGCTACGGGCGCCTCTCCGCAATACGTGCTTGTCGCTTTGGAATTGTCTACCTGTTTCTGACATTCCGCGATTAACCCTGTTCCCGCCACATCCTCCTTAAGGACTCTGTGGGGGTGACTTGTTTTTCCACCACAAAAATTTGCATGGTTTCTTGCGCGGATATAAGTTTTAACTAAGCGAAGCTGGAGTCCACTGGTGGAACACACTGGAAGAGCAGAACAACTGTGCACTTTTTAAAATAGGGTGAAATCCAGCGGGCCGCTACGATGACAGATTTTGGGGAGGAAGCCATCGGTGACCGGTGTGGTGGTTGGTGCTGGCGCTGGGTGCGGGGAGAATGGCGGACTGCTTTTTACATTCAGATCGCATTTGCTCGGTCCCTGAGACTTCTTGGATGATGTGCTAGGGAGGATACCATGGCTGGCACACTACACGAAGATGCCCAGGAAGTACTCGCGAAACCTCTGGGGAAGGGAACCATAACCCATAACTTCGGCTGAAGATCAGGTCCACCAGGATATATGCCTTAGTGCTGGTTAGCTGGAGACGCACTTCCCGTTTTCGTTAGGATCGTTATCTTCTGCGGACGTCAATTATGGAGTTCTATCAGACAGTCTACTTTGTACCAGTCAACGGAACTAAGAGGCCATACAATATTTCGCTGATCCTGGAGCACAGTCTACCCACAGAGACCAGGTTGGCGATGTTCGGAGCGATGGATGCACTCAGCATGGACTAAGACTAGTAGTTCGGGAAGGATATTCTAAGGGACTGTCTTCATGAGCTTACCGTTTCGTCACTAATGGTCCAGTGTTTGGTGCAGCAGAGACCTACCAAACCGTTTTTCTGCAGCCAGTCCAGGGAAAGCGAGTGCCAAATACTCGTGTAGGGGGGCTCATTTCTATTCTCACAACAGCGACGGCATGCCCAGTGTCCTTCACAGCCTTTGCCATAGAGAAAATTCGTGAAGTGTTTACGCCCATTTAGGCTACACTACAGCATTTGGAAAGAGCACAATTTGGTGTACCAATAACTAGGGTTGTGCCAACCGCTCAAGCAGACTTACCACGCGTATCTTTAATCAGAGAGCTCCGGCAAACACGTGGGACACTTGTAGTGGCAAGTATAACATACTGGTCCCTTTCGAGGTCAGTACACCCAGACTCATGCCAGCAAAGCCACGTGTGGCACGGAATTCCGCCGCGAAAGTTAATGCGGCACCCAAACTGATCACAAAGGGAAGAAGTCCGCAATCCGCCAACATTGATGGACCTGGTGCCGGTCGTCGTAAGTGATATGCGGAAAATGACACGTTGTAGTCAAGTTATGGTAACAAACCGAGAGAGTGGCAACGAAAACCAACTGGAGCAAGCAAAACGATAGTCATTGAAGTATAAAAATGAACGCACATGAAAGTGAGGCTCGGAGCTTCAACGGAGCGGCAAGATAAACCCCCGAGTAACTACAAAGAAACTTGAATCAAATTTCGAGTTACCCGCGGGAAGTCAACAGTTATTTTTTCGTCACGTGCTTCTAACTTTTAGATCTTTTTTCTTGATAGTACAGTCACCGTGAATTCTCAGTCTGCTTTTAGGACTTGCTCAAACAAATGATCCAGTGCTTGGTACACGGGCGCAAGGCCGATGACCCAAGTCTCCCGGGTCGTTATGATTTTCATACGGGCATTGTGCAAGCGTTAGCTTTTCTGAAGTTCGGCCCTGGAGAAACTGGTGTAACACAGCCTCCTCCAGATAAAGTGTCACTGCAGAAGTAATGGACACGAGAAGATGTAAGATCCCATATTTAACCGACTACTTCGACCAAGCAGACGAAGGTCCAGCCAAGCCTTAAATTGCACCATACAATAAAAATAAACGATATTATCGCACAAGCTGCGTTCAAGTTTTCCCACCGTACCTCAGATTTCGCACCTGTTTTTTGATCCAGGTTTAGCGTCCGTGGCCTTGTGGTTCACTACACGGAGGTAAGGAACACTTGAAAACCATGCTTCTATCCCCGCCAACAGTCTGCTGATCCGCTAACACCATGCATATATACGCGCAATATGTAAATGTAACGTAGTTTTGCATACGTGAGATGCATATATAATCTTACGGGTGTATAAAAAAGTTTAAAGATTTGTGTTAATGGCGCCATTGAATTGTTTGTAACTTCTTGAGCCGTTCGGTATGTAAGGCGCGCTAAAACTTCAGTCAAGGTAACGGGTCTAGTTTCGTCTTCGTTTTCATTTTTCGGTTTCCCTTTTGGTCGCGCCGTTCTTCCGGTTTTTTGTCTGACGGTTGCTTTTTAACGCACCTTAAAAAGCTAATATCGTTGCATTAAGTCTGTAATGAAGCATAAAAGGCGAGTTAATTTTGATGTTCGCGGCCTGCGTCTATTTACCAACTTCCCGTGCTCATGCCCACTTTTGTTGCTGTCGCTTTTAATTTCTCCTCTGTAGGCGCTTTTGTTCTTCACCTGGTTGTTTGCTTTCTGGATGGAGGTACGTGTCCGGCTCCGGCCGTGGCTGGAAAGCCGACTAAATGAAGGCTGGATTGAGGGCTTTTGTTGGATTGATAAAGAAAAGGGGATATTCAAAATACCCTGGAAGCACCATAGCAAACATACGTGGACCGAAGAAGATGCGGCGATATTCAAAGTATGCTCGGTTTCCTCTATTTAATTTCCTGTAGGATTGGGCTGTGGTTACTGGAAGATACCGTGCAGGCATAGACGATCCTGATTGGCCTATGTGGAAGACTCGTTTACGTTGTGCGTTGAATAAAGCTCCCGATATTCAGGAAGTCAGACAAAGACATGATCTTCACTGCGATGAGCCTTTCAAAGTTTATCGATTTATTAGCAAAACGGAATCGTTGTGGCGGGCGAACGCAACTCGAAACGCCAGCATGATTTTTGATGGCATATCCTCAGTCAACAAATTGAGTCTGCAACATTCGCAACATGCTACAAGATTAGAGTGTGCACACCAACCTTTGAGTGTCCCGAGGCGCACTGCGGTTTTCTTGCAACGGCTTCCGGGCACCCACAAGTGTTCCCGTTCGTTGGCTTTGGTAAGATTTTTGACTACTGGTTTTGTGAGCGTTAACGGGATAAACGTGCGTTCATTGCAAATTCATTGATGTAACTCGTAACTTATCTTTCTGTCTTAACCCAACAGGTAAGTTCACCCAAGTGTGTTTAATCCGCCGACTGTCGCCTCCTTGCTTTGCCATTTTGACGCCATCCGTTTTATACCACAGATCCTGTGAATTCGACGCAAGTTACTACATCACACCCTATAGTTGCCACGACCGTTTGCTCGTGTAATATTCTCGCTGACCGTAAACAAGACGTCAACTTTCCATTTCCGGACACCGTATGCTGTCTTGAGTGGTATTGTTTGTAGTGGACAAGTGAGTGTGCGCTCGACCCCATGTCCACTAACACTGTGAAACACCTTTCCTGAAGAGCAGTCGAAACATAGTCCCATCAGACATCGAATGAAAAGAACACGTCAGGGTTTTGAAACAAACCGTATATTTCCAACAATTCGTAGTACTCTTTCCTTTTAGGATATTCCACGTCACTGTTGAGGTGAGCGGCGGCCCGAGCCACAATACCTTTTGGTCAGGCTCATGGCTGTTTTGATGATGATGATGATGATNCTTGGAATCCTTAGAGAAGCCGCACGATCGCTGGTCACTACACGTTGAAACAGTATACGACACTTGTTGGTTTTCTGAGTGTTCCGGTTAGGTTGCACACTTGAGTCTCTCCCAGACCTTCGGCACGACGCGATTTCAGCGGATGTGAATGCGCTCAAGGAATTGCGTTGGCTGGTTTACACCATAAAGTGTTCGGCGTTGTGACACAAAACCACATGCGGACTAAGTACTCTCGGGGGGAAGCGGTTAGTCGCCACCGTGTAGTAGGTAACCGGGTCTCGACATTGTTAACCTTCCGCGGGGCTAATTGCTCACGGTGGAGGTAACTGGGATAGATCGGGTGTAAGTGATCAAGCAAGTGAGGAGCGTAGCTGCTCAGCTGCAATCTAAAAGACTAAGGTTGCAACGGTTGTTGACGAAAAGAAAACAGAAAGCTCGGTAAAACGAAATGCAGTGACCATGGGGAAAATCTGACTAAGTTTTCTTAACCACAACCTTCAGACTCTTCGTTCAGCTACAGCTTCACTCGAGTACGTGGGTAAGCCATATTGAGAGTCTATAGCCTAGTGTATTTGGGAAAATCTGGTTTTTCATTTGAATTACGTGGATGGTTAACGCTGATGCTTGACTGTCAATCAGTTGTCTAACCAACATTAACCGGCTGGACACAAGGATCTCACTCATACCTCCTGGTCTTGTTCTTTCGGGTTTGCGCTGCATACGAGTGGTTCATCACAAGCCACTTTTAGTGATGGTTAGGCGCAGGCGTTCTTTTGCTTCGGTCACTGTGACAGACTAATCTTAAACAGATGCTGTCAACCATGTATGCTGACTAGCCGGATGGTAGACTGGTATCAAAGCAAAAATAGGTGGACTCCAAATTAAGACTTGCGCCAGCAAGAAGGCGAGAATTTGTTCATTGGGGATTTAGTTAACATTTTCTATATTCCCCAAAAAAGGTTCACGCACTTCGTGTGCTAATCACGAAGAGATCAGCTTGATTCCTATTGCGCTGAAGTTACTTGCATCCGTTGTACTTTGTAGACAACGAACCGCGGTAGTAACATAACCGAGAGGAGCCAGCTGGGTTTCGGGCTGATCGTGGCTGCATTAATCACACCTTCACACTTCGCCAGATCATCGAACTACGCCATTCAAATAGAAGGCCAGAAGTTGTCCTCTTGGACACTAAGAAACATTTAAACATGGATTGAGAAACGTACGAAACATTCTGTACACAGTGCACCAACGAAGTAGAAGGAAAGGCTAAGCTATCATAGTTCAGATTTTTGTTGGGTGAAGCGGGTGCTTCACCGAACGACGACAGTCGGTGGGTAGTGAGAACGAGAAAAGAGTGCAATATAATTTACTTGAGCCTGACAGTTACAAAGAAAAAGCCAACCCTACCCAAGCGGATGGTAGGGCAAGGGATTATGTTAACTACACGTACACTAATGCACTTAGTCTGGTCGAAAATGTGACTTAGGTCCGAGAGCTCCGTTCTCCCGCAAGTCCGTCTACTATCTACCGTTACAGAATCCTGACCCGGCAGTGTATCTCTAGATTCTGAGGTTGCGATAGAGCGTATGGTTTTCCGTTCCATTACGACTGAAGGTAAGAGAGGAATCGACCATCTATGTCCACGCTTCCCTTTAGGCCTTCCGGTACGACAGTCCACTACTGGCTGTGATTCCGGAAACAGTCTGGTATGCGACTCACCCAGGCAATTCTAGACAGTCCTTCTAGTCTCAGCGTGCAAAAAATTAGCTCAACAAATGTGTCTGAATTCATGGTCACCTTCGATTTTTCCCAAATCCGTGTAGTGAACGACCTCGCTTTTCTAACCCCGGTTTTCTAGCTGTCTGGTACTTGGGCTGTAAGAATCCTGTATCTGCACGATCTCATGTGAAACTTGGCGTTTCACAGGGAATTCGTTGGCGCATAAGCCAGGACCCATCGCGTTCAGACTACATTTTCGGCAACACGTTAAAATCACTGCATTACTCGTACCGAACAATCGAACGGTCTTTTCGTTTGACTTCATCTGGTGGTCGTAGAGACCTCTTCACAACTGATGGGAGGAAATTGCTTGTCTGTGTGATTTCGCGGATTTTTGGATAAGTTAACCTCCCACGATTAGTTGATAATCTCTGTGAGAAACTTACTGTCGTCATGTCACCACTTACCGATGTACCTATGTCAGCGGGAGCCACCAAACGAAGGATCGATGTTTGGACGTGCCACTGTCTATCGGGATCCGAAGATAATCGTAGTCTCTATGTACCACATCATCCATCCATCAGCAGCAGCAGGTGCTGCGACATTACATCAATGTTTCGCACTGATGTTTAGCTGCTAAAGAACCGCGAAGATAAGAGGGAAGTGAGGGACGCTAACCTCTAAAATTTGCTTTGTTCATGCACGCTACATCAGTGTGTCTTTACCTTGCGAACAAATCAACAAGTTATGACCTATCATTCAGCAGGGCAGCGAAAGCTGCCCCGCTAAATGATGCACACTTAGTTCACAGTCGATTCGATCATACACTCTCAATACTCGCTCCGCTGAGCGCGCTTGGCTGCCATCCCACTTGGTCCCCAACTCTCAGCTATGCACGTGAACCCCAACCTCAGGGACGAACCCGACATGTATTAACCAATCCTTTGGTAAACGACTACGCCATGCCGTCGTCTAAACACAACACACTACGCCGAGCTGCTGGCGCATTGGCAGGGTGTTCGATGTGACAGACGGCTGGCTGGTGGTCCTAATACATGGCCTAGCCGTTTAAATCTTTGCAAATTTTAAGATTAAACCGAGGAACCCACCTGTCACTCACTCTCCAATATCCGCTTCGTAACCTGGTCGCTGTTACTCATTGGCACCGTGCGATGCGAGCGATCAAATACGGAGATCGATGGTCAAGTACGTCAGACACATCTACGTCGGACACGTCTGCAGCCGTAAGACAGCACTGCCTTCATAGTTTCCTCATATTCCCGACCCCTAGGCCTCAGCGAGGTGCTTTTGTTTTCAGATCTCGGTGATTGCGCAAATTTAGTGTTAGATAATGAAAACCCTGAAGGTTGTCGACCGGTTTACATACCGAGGAAGCCGCATCAACAACAGTGGCCGAGGCATAGGGAATGAAATATAAGTGCGTATCTCTAAGGCTGGGACGATATTCTCAAGTCTGGGGACACCTCTGGCGACAGAGAGATATCTCTCTGATGCTTAAAGATCACATGCATGAGACGACAATGAGAGCTGTATTACCTCACGGCAACGAGACTTGGCCGTGGAGGACGGAGGACTTGAACCAATGTCTGCGCTCAATTGCTCGTATCGGGTACCACCAACGGGTAAGTATTGAGGTGTTTAGGAAGCGGGTATTCGATAGTGATTGTCAGACGAATTCTTTTGTCCAATCCCCACATTTGACGTCGACTAGCCATCTGTTACACGGCGCACTCTGCCGGTGCCTCGACCAACTGACGTAAGGTGCGAGGTGGGTGGATTATAACCTGGTGCAGAGAGAGGAAGTTGTTTACCGAGGGGTTGGCCACTGTAGATCGTGTTCTTCTCCCAGGCTAGCACCCTCGCGACTCACAAAGTCGGTGGCTGGAGACGTTAGGTGAGATGGCGGCTAACCGAGCTCAGTGGCGTGAATGTTGTCGTTGTTCGGCCGAGCTGTCTGTGAAGTGAGTGCATTTAATGGGGTGGTTCAGTGAAAGTCGTAAGGAACCTACTTTCTTGATGACGCCTTACGTTCACTTACAGCTCGATTGTTTGTTTGCAAGGTGCAAGCACCTTGATATTGAATGTTTGAATGTACACCTAGATACGTTTAGTAGTAAGGTCCCTTTTCGTCGCCCTATTTTTTCAACTCTCCTCCTATACAGGGTTTTTCTTCTTCGTGGTCGTGTGGTAGTTAAGTATTAGTGGTTCACATGGATGTATTGCTGTCTGTGACGTTGAAGATTCCTTAACTTGCCCAGATTGTCTATAGTAACACGGACTTCTCGTTAACTCGGACCAAGTGCTGGTGGAATCAGGAAGACTGAATGCGGCTGCTTCATCTATTACAACCTATCCAACTCACAATTTGCGGACAATCAGCACTGGTCTGTCACAGATGGAAGTCCAGCGTTTGCTAAAGAGCTGACAGCTATGTTCCAGAAACTCTGGATCAGTGAAGTCGTTCCAATTGATTAGCATTTAGCTAACGTCAACCTATTTTCAGAAGAGGCTCACGCACTTCGTGTGCAAATTACCGAGAGATTGACCTGATTACCATCTCGCCGAAGATGTTTGCAACTACTGTATTTCATAGACTAGGTAGAACAACTGTGCGGAGCGAGCGGGGTTTTGGTTTGTTTGTGGCTGCATTGATTGTATCTTCACACCCCGCCGTTCTTTCTCTCTACTCACGTTTTTTTATCCAACTGCCTTTCTCCATCTCGTACTGCGGTACGTTTGCCATTACATGTGTTTTTCACCGACAGAATGTTGGAAGTCATTCATGTGGGCAACTTGAGACCGCTTAACGACACTACTGGCAACCGATATCGATCGCCAGCCGAGCGGACCTCCCACACCTGTTCTCGGCACGCTGTCGAGTTCACTCAACGACTCACTTATTTGGTCAGCCGTATTGTCAGCGCGGATTGTTTGCAAACGTAGACACATCTGCTTAGTTGATAGCGCTTCGGAAGATTGCGGGAAGCATCCTAATGCTTTTGAAGGACACCCTCCACCGTCATCACAATGGTTGAGTGATTCGTGCACTCTAGAGTTTGAGGAAATTATATATATATATATAT